>PRKT01000577.1:308149-340490 GCA_003671525.1 Saccostrea glomerata | reverse complement strand
GACCAGCACAAACCTCGCCGCCATTGTATATCATTTGGAAATCCAAATTTCTCCCTTCTGTAGACCACATGGTTGCTATAAACTGGTATAGTCCAGTAGATGTGGCTTCAAACATCCCCGTGAGCGTGTCGTAAGTATTCCCCTCGTTCGTGATGACGGAGTCGTAAGCAATGATCTGATTGGAGCCTAGCGGGTAAATGTCTGATGCCAATCGTGCATGGAATACAACTGGCTGTATGGAACAATTTGCAGCTGAAAATGAACGATAAAATCAAATAAAGCAAATTTTGAGATATATATCTTTTATTACAATGTATCTTTTCGCAGTTGGACAAAGATTTAATAGATTTTTTCACGAGAAATAAATTTTAAAGGTTCATGGACACAGATTTGGAGTTAATATTTTCTCAAATTTTTTTTTGTATAGTATATGCACCTATAGAGTCCAATACACACATGTTGTCCTCATATTTAGTATAATCAGTTTTGTTATACCCTTTATTTAAGATATAAAATAGAATATGAAAACACAAAAGTGAGAACTTTTGGACAGTGCATAATACTCTGAAACTATATCAAAGCATTTTCAGTGGGTAAATGCCCGCGGGAAAGTTGTAAAGATTTCATTTATTAAGCAGTAGTTAATTAACAAAGATTGCATTGGAGTCTATGGGGAAAAGATTTTTTTTTTTGTCAAAGTAAAAATTCAAATAATTTGAATATCAAAAAAATCCTGCGGTTGAAATATGCATTGAAACATTAAAAATAGAATGACAATTGAAAAAAAAAATTACCGGCTAATTTGTTTTCTTAATTTAAAAAGGGGAGATAACTCTTACCAAAATTAAAGGTAATAAATTGGGACACATCGCACTATACCTCCTTTTACGAGGAGCGCTGACTTTTACAGTTGACGTTTACTTTTACAATAGGGCTTTGTATGGCAACTCTTTCATGATATAAAAATTAAGCTCAACATTAAATTAAACGAAAATAACGGGTTATTTCAATGCACATATAAATTGTACTTGAAGAACACGACAACCAATCTACCCTCAACTCCCGGTCTTCACATGTTAGTGCCCCTAACACCATACCTATGACCACAGAAAGGTTTTCTTATGCATTATCAATTCTGTACTTCCGTACATAATAAACTTTGAATGTCCAAGTAAACTGTCAACTGTAGAAGTCAGTGTTTCTCGTAAAAGTTCAATAGTAATAAATGGGAAGCATGTCTAACTAAACTAAGTATTCAATGCCATCATATATGTTGTGTATTCAATTTCATTGAATTTGTTCCTATTAGGGATTGAATATCTTAAATTAATGTCCTTCAATAGATTTTAGAAATAAACAGAGTTTATTACTCACCTTTCCGGGTTCTGGAATGGTAAAGTCCTTCTTCGGTAACATGATCACGAAGCACAGAATTTAGATTTTTTTGTACAGCTAAGTCATTTTCGAGAGCCACTATTTTTGTTTTCAAACTAAGAATATCGGTTTCAAATGATGAAACAATGAGCATAAAAATATGAAAAGTAATTAAACCCCACATGCCTAGTATACTGACTTTTCAGTGCGTTGAAACTGAGAGGGAAAAATTCTTATCTTCCTTTCATGACGTCTTTATCTAAATACTAGTATATGCAAAAGAACAAAGTACAGTAAATGCATATTTTGCTTTTCTCTCTTTCGTTCTCTCTCTCGTTTAATTTCATATTTTGATAATAAGGGAGTCTATGCAAATTTTCACAGATTTGCACGAAATTCTATTTTACTTTTTATCTAAATAACACATTAACAACCTATAGACAATTCAAAGTGCGATTAATTGGCAAATAATGGGGTATTTTTAATCATTATATTGTTACGGGGTTCTTTTGATTTCTTACTTCTTTAATTGAAAAGATGTTGTAGTTTCATAGAATTTATTGGAAGTCTATCAGTCATCAATTGCAAACATATGGCATAGCAAGGCACAACATAAATTAATAGGTATCCTTATTCAGGATCAAAGCTATACTTTCACTTGGCATCTATTTCCTTATCCAGGAAATATGGTTTTTATTCAGAACATTCGAGCCAACAGACTAACAAATCAACAAAAATCATGGTTTATATACAAATATAATAATCACGTGATTAAATTAAAGCGACATCTATACATTACAACAAAGAACGATAATCAAGACATGAAATAAACATTAAAAGTTATAAAACATATTATGTATAAAATCACTAAAAGCATTATTTATTAAAGTCTCTATATATAAAGTCCATAACAATATGATTGAGTGATTCCTCTATCTTTGATTGTCTGAGATCATTCATTGTAAAAAAAAAAAAGTACTATAAATATTGACATACATGTACACATGACCTTCCAAGTGAATATAAGGATTTATTTCCTCTACATTGGTCTAAAAATAGATTCGGAAATTCCAAATTTGTACAAATACTTTGAGAAATCTATTTCACTGGCTACCAACATATAACATAAGAAAATATGTAATTTTGGGAGGGGTGGTTTGGGAGAGGATGTAGTCCCCCAAATAAAACTCTTTTTCTGAACATAAATGTTTAATTTTAAATTTTCAATAATTTAATTTTTCTTTTATTCTTAAAATGAGCTTCAAAGGTCAGCTTTTGAAAATTATAGAGCAAAGAAAGTCAGCGACACCACAACTTTTTCCAGTCGACTGAACTGTCCAAAAGTGTTTGCACATTGCGTAACGCTTTCGTCCAGCTTGTTGCAATAAATTGGAAGGTAATACATTCTTACAACCTGTGCGCATGCAGTCTATCCCAAAAGCACCGGTCCGTCGGACAAAACAGGTGAAAATCTGATTGGTCCGATGCATTATCTAGTAAATTCGGTCCGTTTGTCCGAGGTTCGTTTTGGTTGGATTTTAAATTTTTTATTTCTATTTCATCATATATAGACGCTTAATCTTAAACCAAAAGACACTTTAAAAAAACCTATTGTATTTGTTGATTGTGATTGTTTTAAAACCTACTAAAAAAAATAATGTTTGTTACCCATTCAAATTATCCCCGAGTGGATTTTTTTTTCTGGCAATCAATCAGCCGATTCCATTTATTTAAATAAAAAATTAACTTGTAACTTTTACTAACTTGAGACATAAAATATGTCAATCTACTTTACAAATTACCTTAAATATAAAGAGTAATCATTATTCTAACAACAATTTCCCCCTACAACTTTGTGAAGTTTGTTTTCTGCCGCTAGGTAGCCATTTTGGATGCAATGTTGGGTGTCCACTGGAAATATGACACCTGGTATTCAGTCCAGGGATGTTTGGCCATACAAAAGCGAAAAAAAAAAATTCCTGACCTAACGACTCTTATTTTTTTGGGAATGTTACAGGAAAAAAAAATTTTTTTAAAGCTTAATGCATGTTTACTGATTCATATGCCATGAAAAAACATCGTTGTGATCATTATATGAAAAAGTTTTGGACCGGTGAAAATTCGTTTGGTCCTGTGATATTGTGTAAAATGTCTGTCCGAATGTACTGTGGCGATTTTTCTTTTTCGCGAAGACTGCGCATGTTATTTGGTCCCGAAGAATTCATTAACAAAGGATTTTTACAAATATATTTTCCAAATGCAAAAAATCACCGCTTCGGAGTTGAAACCCCCCCCCCCACTTTTGCCCCAGTACACGGTGTTCTAGTGACCTGGAAACTCACGTACAGGTCAATATTGCACTGTATTTTTCTAACATCGTTGGATCTCAGCCGATCAGAAAGATGGGAATTAATCAATCATATGATAAACATATTTATCTGATCTTTCATTTTGTCTCATATATCTCTTGTATAGTTATTTCAGGAAATATAATAAAAATACCTAACCTCACTTGTAACATATATTTGTAAAGACGATAAATGGATATGCTGAATACTGGTAAATGAGTAATTAAAAGTGTAGTCATTGTGTAATTTCATCAAAATGGAAAACATTCAATACATGAAAATCTTATCTCCTACACATTATGATGTCACTTAGGTTATCGACACGAGATTCTTGAACCTGTTTTAATTTCTGTCTTTGAAGACACATACATATCGCTTACAATGGTCTCAAAATTCGCAGTTCTGATTCCATTTCTTTTAGTTCTTAGAATTGGATCTAATTCGCCTTCACCGCTAGCTAATGAAGTTACAGAAAAGCGGGTTCAGAAACTATTTTTAGACCTAGAGACAAACCGAGAAAAAATAGTTAGTGCATTGAAATCAATGAACAGAGAATCGAGGAGAATTCAAAGTAAGTTTTCCTACCTATAGCTATATGAATGCAATATATGAAAAAAAAGTTAGCTTTCTGGTGCATCGTATTGTCGTACATGTAATTTAATGTTCAGTGTTTCAATATACATTTGCCGTTGCCTAAAAAGTTGCATTCTAACTTAAATACACTTAAAATTAATTGCCGTATATGTGTGATTTATTGTCGTGAGTATAAGAAATAAAACACGGAAAATGAGTACTAAATGTCATTTGTTGACGTTTAATGACAAGATTCTTACAAAATAACAATACATGTAATAATAATAACTAGAGCAAAGCTCGTAGCAGAGCAACGAGTACATCCTGTTTTACCGGAAGTTATTCATTTTTTACAAAAAATGGGTAATAACCCCCCAAAATAGTCTGAAACCTCCAAATATATGTTAATTAATGCAAAATAAGCCAGTTTTTACTACTTCCGGTTTGACCGGAAGTGACGACATGGACGGAAAAGTAATTTTTTTGCTCACAATGACAGATGTTACCCAAAAACTTGTCAAGAACGGCAAAAATACGCGTTTTCGGACTAATTCCGGTATGGCCGGAAGTGACGTCACCGGATGTATTTTGACGGCTCCAATAGATTAAGCTTGACATCTTGAACAACTTTGCTTCTTTGATGTATAACCAATTCTCAATACTTTTTGAGATATAAAGGAAAAACTTTCGGCCCCTCTTGGCCCTTAATTTAAGGGGCCAGCTTTTTTTTTTTGGAGATATCAGTTGAAAGATCGTGTAATTCTACACTTCTTTTGTTCTATCAGTCTTAACAAAATATTTCTAGGTAAAAAGTTATTGTTGAAAAAGATGTCAAAATTTTTTGAAATTCTTGATAGTACTATTTTCGGGCCATAGCGAGCGTCGGCGCTTTGTACTTTAAACGGTTTTTGAGAACATTGCCGGACAAAGTGCCCCTTTAAAAATGACAAAATCACGAAAATCTCCGAACTGGAAGTGAGGTCATCAACATAAAAAAATTTTCTTACTTGGTTCTCTGATGTTCTATCAGACCTTAAAGTTTCATGAAAATCGTTCAAGCCGTTTCCGAGAACTCGCGTGCACAAAATCGGTAAGAAAAAAAATAATTAGAAGAAAACTAGAGCAAAGCTCGTTGCAAAGCAACGAGTAGGTCTTCCGTCCGGTTTTGACCGGAAGTGCCGGAAGTGACATCAATAAAAGAAAGCAATGAGCTATGTCATCACGACTGACTTTTTAATTCAATTTTGCATAAAACCTTCATAAAAAACTATTTTGGCTACTTCCGGTTTGACCGGAAGTGACGACGACGGACAGAAATTAATTTTATACGCCCAGAGACATATGTCATCCAAAAACTTGTCAAGAACGGCAAAAATACGCGTTTTCAGACTTGTTCCGGTTTGGCCGGAAGTGACGACGCCGGACGTATTTTGACGACCCTGGTAAATAAAGCTTGACATTTTGAACAACTTTGCTTCTTTGACATATTACAAATTCTCAATACGTTTTGAGATATAAAGAAAAAATTTTCGGCCCCTCTAGGTCCCTTTTTTTAGGGGCCAACCCTTTTTACAAGATATCATTCGAAAGATTTTGCAACTCTACACTTCTTTGTTCTATATGTTCTAACAATTTATTTCCAGGTAAAAAGATTTTGTAGAAAAGGTGTTGAAAATTTTGAAATTCACGATACTACTATTTTTGGGCCATACCCAGCGCCGATGTGCGGTACTTCCGACAAAAATGAAATACATTATACATATCTACAGACATTGGTCTACCGTACCTGAAAGTTCCGTGTTTCTATCTTGAGCCATTATTGAGAAAGTCTGGAGACAACCTGACCCTTCAAAATTCATAAAATCGACAACATCTCCAAACCGGGAGTGACGTCATCAACTCCGAAAAAAATGCATAAGGCTCATGTAATGTTTCATAGGTCCTGAAAGTTTCATGGAAATCCATTAAGCCGTTTTCGAAAAATCGCGTGCACAAAATCGGTAAGAAAAAAAAAATAATAACTAGAGCCGAGCTCGTTGCAAAGCAATGAGTAGGTCTTCCGTCCTGTTCGACCGGAAGTAATTTATTTTTCAAAAAAAATGAGTAGTATAGTCCAAAAATGGTTTATTCATCCGATCTATGTTAATCATTGCTAAATTAAGCCATTTTTGGTTACTACCGGTTTGACCGGAAGTGACGACGACGGACGAAAAATTAAGATTTAAGCTTCCAGTGACATATGTTAACCAAAAACCATTCAAGAATGGTAAAAATATGCAATTTTTACTACTTCCGGTTTGACCGAAAATGACGTCACCGGTTGTAATTTGACGCCATTGGATAAAGCTTAATTTTTTGAACAACTTTGCTTCTTTGACATATAACAAATTCTCAATACTTTTTGAGATATAAAGGAAAAACTTTCGGCCCCTTTTGGCTCTCTATTATAGGGACCAGCCCCTTTTCGTTGATATCTTTTGAAAGACCGTGACATTCTTCACAACTTTTGTTCTATATGTCTTTACAAAATATTAACGTGGAAAGAGATATTACCAAAAATGTGTGAAAAATTTCTTAATTCCCGATAGAACTTTTTTCGAGCCATAGCGAGCGCCGACGTGCGGCACTTCCGGAGAAAAAGAGTGGTGTATGTCACATCACCTCATGTTGCTCTATCGTCGCTGTAAATCTCAAGTTTCAGTCTAAAAGCATTTTCGAGAAAAATAATGGACAATGAGACCCCCTGGAAATCACTTAATCGCGGAAATCTTAAAACCAAAAGTGACGTCATCAAAACAAAAAAATTATATATCAGGCTTGTTTGATGTTCTATCAGTCCTGAAAGTTTCATGAAAATCGAATAAGCCGTTTCCGAGAAATCGTGTGTACACAAAATCGGTAAGAAAAAAAATAATGATTAATAATAACTAGAGCAAAGCTCTTTGCAAAGCAACGAGTAGGTCTTCCGTCCTGTTTGACCGGAAGTAGCTTTCATTTTTAACAAAAATGAGAAATTACGCCTAAAAATGTTTTGAATCCTCTAAAGCTATGTTGATTAATGCAAAAATAAGCCATTTTTGCTACTTCCGGTTTGACCGGAAGTGACGACGACGGACGGAAATTTAAGTTTAAGGCCTCCAGTGACAAATGTTACCCAAAAACTTTTCAAGAATGGCAAAAATGCGCGTTTTCCGACTACTTCCGGTTTTGCCGGAAGTGGATGTCTTTTGACGACAACAGTAGATTTAGCTTGACATTTTGAACAACTTTGCTTCTTTTACGTATTACAAATTCTCAATACTTTTTGAGATTTAAAGGAAAATCTTTCAGCCCCTCTTGGCCCTTAATTATAGGGGTCAGCCCTTTTTTCGAGATATCGTTTAAAAGAGCAAGTAATTTTACCCTTTTTTTGTTCTATATGTCTTAAGGAAATATTTTTTTGTGAAAAGATGTCGAAGAAAAAGCGTTAGAAATTTTAAAATTTTCGATATGCCCTTTTTCGGACCATAGCGAGCGTTGGGTGCAGCACTTTCGGTGAAAATGAAATACGTATGTCACATCTACATATATTACTCTATCATTGCTCAAAAACTCAAGTTCCTATCCTAGGCCGTTTTTGAGAAAACTCGTGGATAAAGTGACCCTCTAAAAATCACTAAATCGCGAAAATCTCAAAACCGGAAGTGACGTCATCAAAACAAAAATTATATAATTATCAGCTTTGTTTGATGTTCTATCAGTCCTGAAAGTTTCATGAAAATCGAGCCAGCCGTGACCGAGAACTCGCGTGCACAAAATCGGTAAAAAAAAACAAAACAATAATAACTAGAAGCGATCCCGTTGCGAGCAACGAGAGGTCTTCCGTCTGATTCCTTAAAAAAAAAAAAACAAAAAAAACAAAAAAAAAAAACACGAAAAATCGAGCAGAAAAAGTAAAAAAAAAATTGGTCTCAAGGGGGATTGAACCCATGTCGCCAGCGTGAAAATCAAACACGCTTCTTTCTCTTTTATTCCTAACGCGCTAACTATTATTGCTCTAAATGTACTTGTCTAAATGTACACCTGTCTAAGAATTATGAAAAATGGGTCACTAATCATAATCGCTAAACTCCATGAGTAAATCTTCGCACCTTTTCTTTAGAACGTTCCATTAAATAAGTGTGACAGCTTCAAAGAAATTGAGAGAAAAAAGAACGTTCTTAAAGCCATAATTTCGAGATTTAGAAAGTATATTGTACACATTCTGTATAGTATATAGGTATAGTATATAGGTAAGTAACACTAAATCAAAGCAATGAAATGGCTATAATTTTAGACTTTTTATTAATTTCCCGGCATTTATCACCTGTGTGGACTATCCCGATTATTTACACTTTCATGAAAAGGTAGAAATGGTTCGCCGAAAAACATGTCTCGCTCTACGACGGTCACGGAATGAGATACCATTTATGTTCAAAAGCTTGAATATGAATGTTACAATAAACTTCATTAAATGATCTTTTAAAAAATGTTTTTCTTATTTTTGTCTCTTCTATTAGTTTAATATGACACAAGTGTGCATGAAAAATCGGTGGTTACGTTTTATACTTAATATATATGTTGGTAACAAGGAGGATTGAAACCAGGTCGCCAACGCGAATGCCTTTTTTTTTCTTTTATCCTCAACGCGCAAACCATTTAGCTATTGGGAGTACTGCTCTAAATATCCTTGTGTATACTTTTGCAACAGTACACCTGTCTAAGAATTTTAACCGCCACGAGTAAATAATCGCGCATTTTCTTTGAACTGATCTATTAAATAAGTGCGATAGCTTCAATGAAATTAAATAAATAAAAAGTTTTTATTGCTTTTATTTCATTTCTTTAAGACCGTATATTTAACTCATTGTACACATTACATATTGTATCAAGCCTAGTTACACTAAAGCAGTGAAAGGGAAATTAAGTTTTAAGTTTGACACTGAATTGCAACATACTACTACGTGAAAGTCCAAGTAGTTTTTTACATTTCATGTATCCTTATGTCAAAATCTTTTAATCAAACGCTCAGCTGCCTCCATAAACCCCTACTCGCGAAATGGCGCAGTTGACAGAGGCAGCCGCCATCTTGGGCCCGCTTCAGATTTTCAAATCTTAATATCTAGAGTTCAGAATAACCAATATTTAAATAACTTATATAGTAATCATCAATAGATGAGTCTCTATTGATATTCCAAAAATAAATGAAAAATATTGAAAAACAAAAAAGTTAGAAAATACGCTTTAGAAAATATGATTTTTCCATCTCCTAACGACAGGAAATATGGACGACGAATGAAAGATCGCATCCTAGATAGTCTCTTCCACGATCTATAATACCTGAATGTTTAACATTGATATCTCCTACCGTTCTTGAGATTATCCACAGACAAAATGTTAATTTAAAATCAGGAAATGTCCCGTAACTTGGCACCAGAATGGATTTTTCAAAAAATCGCTCAGATAGATCAAGTTCATGTTACGACACATCTTTTCTGAAAATTTCATGTAATTCCTTCCAGTAGTCTTCGAAAAATCGCTTGCACAAAATTTTGCAAAAAAATAAGAAGAACTAGAAACGATCTCGTTGCGAGCAACGAGAGGTCTTCCGTCCGATTCTGGAAAAAAAACTGCTCGTAAAGTCGAGCTGAGAAGTGATTAAAAATTTTGGTCACAAATTGAATCCAGGTCGCCAGCGTGAAAATCCAATCCGCTTTTTCCCCTTTTATCCCCAACGCGCTAACCATTACGCTATTGGGAGTACTGCTCTAAATGTACTTGTGTATACTTTTGCTAAGTACACCTGTCTAAGAATTATAAAAGACGGGCCATTATTCATAATTTCGCGCCAAACGCCACGTTAATTCTTCGCGCTTTTTCTTTGGACTGATCTATTAAGTAGGTGTGATAGCTTCAATGAAATGAAGAAAAAAGAACGTTCTCATAGCCTATATTTCGAGGTTTAGAAAATATATTTAAAACATTGTACACATTCTATAGAAAAGTAACACAAACGCAGTGAAATGAATATAAATTAAAGAAGAAGGTATGGTTTCCATACAAATTTTGCCCTGTTATTTTCTAAAAAATGAAACTAATGTTTAAGTTGAAAACTCATGCTTTTTAGATAATTGAAATTCAATGCAGAAAAATCATACAAATCATTTTTCTCACATGTGTTTTTAAATGCTAATTATGACGTCATAAACATTACATTTTCCCGTATTTTCTTAAAAAGACACCAATTTTCAATTAAATTTCCTTTCAGAAAACATTGTCCACAGGCATCGCCCACAAAGATCTTGAGATATGTGATTTGTTATTGAATTTTGCACAACATATCAAAAAATGAACGTGGGCGACGGCTGTGGACACTGATCTAAAGGAAAATCACCTTTGAAATGGGCCATTTTGAGGCTTTTCTGTTGAAAATAGAGAAATGCTTCACAGTAATGACGTCATATTTACAAAATGGTAAACCTTCAAGCCATATTCTTTCCTGATTTATCACAGTCATATATCTAACTAATATCTAAGCCAGTTTCAAAACGTTTTGATGTCATTACATTTTTAGGGCACAATAAAGCTAAAATCATACCTTCTTCTTTTTTTATTTCTCGTCTCAGAAGTGAACTATTCCGATAAGTTACAATTTCATAAAAAGGTTGAAATGTTTCGCCGAAAAACATACCTCGCTCTACGACAGTCAAGGAATCAGATACCATTTATGTTCAATAACTTGATTCAGATCTTTGAGAAAAGAATGTAAATATAAACTCCATTAGACGATCTTATTAAAATGGTTTTCTTATTTTTGCCTTTTCTATTCATTTAATATCACACAAGTGCGCATGGGAAAAACAGTGGTTGTACGTTTTATACTTCCTCTATACATGCATCGATATTGTTTCTTGAAAAACTTTAACTTATAACTATGATTTAAGATCTGTTTTTCCGTCTTGCAAAACAAATGATAATAGGTATCTCTCATTTGCACATTTAGTCTTTTTCTATTTCTACTTTGAGAACCAACCAAAACCAGTTACAGAAGACGTTTGAGAAGACCCTGGAATACTGTAGACGTCTTTAATTTCACGTGTCTTAGTTTTCACGGTTTGTTAGAAAGTTACCTTTCATGGTGGTTTTAATTTCACGGTGAACCGTTTAAAAATATTAAGGTGCTATGCCTGTTTTAAGCTAGAAATGAAGTAAAATAATAATCACGATGGTTTAAAGTTTGCAGAAAATTCTTAAATCGTGAACATAGTGAAATTAAAAACACCGTAATGTATTCCACTTCTACAGTAAATCTTTAGTTTGACAAAGAATTGTAACGTAATTACTACGTGACCTATTAACGCGCAAACCAATAAGCTATTGGGAGCACTGCTCTTATTAATTATATAATTATGTATACATTTGCAACAGTACACCTGTCTAAGAAATATAAAAGGCGGGCCACTATTGATAATTTCGCGCCAAACGCAACGAGTAAATATTCGCGCCTTTTCTTTGGACTGATCTATTAAATAGGTGTAATAGCTTCAATGAAATTAAATAAATAAAACGTTCTTATTGCCTTTATTTTATTTCGATGTTAAGAAGGTATATTTAACACATTGTACACATTACATATCGTATCTAGCCCAGTTAAACTAAATCAGTGAAACGGAAATTAAGTTTTAAGATGGACACGTAATAACAACGTACTACTACGTGAAAGTAGTTTTTTACATTTCATGTATCCTTATGTCAGAATGATTTAATCAAATGCTCGGCTGCCTCCATACACCCCTACTCGCGAAATGGCGCAGTTGACAGAGACAGCCGCCATTTTGGACCCGCTTCAGATTTTCAAAAATTAATATCTAGAGTTCAGATTAAACAAGATTCAAACAACTTATATAGTAAACATCAATAGAAGAGTCTCTATTAATATTCCAAAAATAAATGAAAAATATTGAAAAACAAAAAAGTTAGAAAATACACTTTTTTCAATTCGCATCTCCTAACGACAGGAAGTATTGACGACGAAAGAAAAGTCGCGTCCTGGTTAGTATCTATCACGATCTATAATCCCTGAAAGTTTCACATTGATATCTTTAACCGTTCTTGAGATTAACCACAGACAAAATGTCATTTTAAAATCAGGAAATGTCCCCTAACTTGGCACCAGAAAGGAATTTTCAAGAAATCGCTCAGATAGATCAAGTTCATGTTACGACACATATTTTCTGAAAATTTCATGTAATTTCAGTAGTCTTTGAGAAATCGCGTGCACAAAATTTTGGAAAAAAAATAATAAAAAGAATAATAATAAAACTAGAAACGATCTCGTTGCGAGCAACGAGAGGTCTTCCGTCCGATTCAGGAAAAAAAACCTAAAATCGAGCTGAAAAAGTGATAAAAAAAATTTGGTCACAAAGAGGGTTGAACCCAGGTCGCCAGCGTGAAAATCCAAAGGGCTTTTTTTCCTCTGTATTCCCAATACGCTTAAATTACGCTATTGAGTCCACTGCTCTAAATGAACTTGTATGTACTTCTTCAACAATACACCTGTCTAAGAATTTAACGAAAGGCGCGCCACTATTTATAATTTCGCGCACAAGTTAATCTTCGCGCCTTTTCTTTGGAATGCTCCATTAC
Source organism: Saccostrea glomerata (assembly GCA_003671525.1). NCBI lineage: Eukaryota > Metazoa > Mollusca > Bivalvia > Ostreida > Ostreidae > Saccostrea > Saccostrea glomerata. The sequence continues at coordinate 327,531 of PRKT01000577.1, read as the reverse complement.
ATAGGTGTGATAGCTTTAATAAAATTAAGAAAAAGGAACGTTCTTTAAGCCTAAATTTCGAGGTTTAGAAAGTATATTTAACAGATTGTATATATTCTATATCTTATATAGGTAAGTGACACAAAGGAAGTGAAATGGTAATCATTGTTAACTTTTTTTTAATTTCCCGTTTATCCCTAAAGTGAACTAACCCGATTCGTTACACCTTCATGAAAAGGTAGAAATGGTTCGCTGAAAGACATGTCTCGCCCTTCGACGGTCAAGGAATCAGATATCATTTATGTTCAATGTTCAATGTTCAACTTTAAATATCTTTGAGAAAAGAGGGTTAATATAAAATCCATTAAACGATCTTTTAAAATATGATTTTCTTATTTTTGTCTCCTCTGTTTGTTTAATATGACACAAGTGTGCAACAAACAGTGGAGGAAAAACAGTGGTTACGTTTTATACTTACTACATGTATATACATCGATATTGTTTCTTGAAAAACTATTACTTACAACCATGATTTCAGATCTGTTTTTTCGTCGTGCAAAAACAAATGATAGTACGTATCTCTCATTTACACATTTAGTTTTTTTTTCTAGCCAAAACCAATCATAGAAAACGTTTGAAAAGACCCTAGAATAAATCTTTAGTTTTACACAGAATTGTAACGTTATTACTACGTGACAATCCAAGTAGTCTTTTACATTTCATTTATATCAATTTAACTCTTTGCGCTTTTTTCTCTTTTATCCACGACGCACAAACCATTTAGCCATTAAGAGTGCTACTCTTAATATACTTGTGTATACTTTTGCAACAGTACACCTGTCTACGAATCAGAAAAGGCGGGACACTTTTCATCATTTCGCGGCAAACGCCACGTATAAATATTCGCGCCTTTTCTTTGGACTGATCTATTAAAAAAGTTTTTAGCTTCATTGAAATTAAAAAAATAAAACGTTCTTATCGACTTTATTTTATTTCAACATTAAGAAAGTATATTTAACACATTGTACACATTACATATCGTACCCAGCCCAGTATATCTAGAATTCAGATTACCCAATATTCAAACAACTTATATAGTAAACATCAATAGAAGAGTCTCTATTAACATTCCAAAAATTAAAGAAAAATATTGAAAAACAAAAAAGTTAGAAAATACGCTTTTTTCAATTCACATCTCCTAACAACAGGAAGTAATGACGACGAACGAAAGGTCGCGTTCTGGTTAGTATCTATCACGATTTATAATCCCTGAAAGTTTCACATTGATATCTTTTACTGTTCTTGAGATCAACCACAGACAAAATGTCATTTTAAAATCAGAAAATGTCCCCTAACTTGGCACCAGAAAGGAATTTTCAAGAAATCGCTCAGATAGATCAAGTTCATGTTACGACACATCTTTTCTGAAAATTTCATGTAATTTCATCCAGTAGTCTTTGAGAAATCGCGTGCACAAAATTTTGGAAAAAAAATAATAAAAAGAACTAGATACGATCTCGTTGCGAGCAACGAGTGGGTCTTCCGTCCAATTCTTGATGAGATGAGATGAGATTTTGATTGAGATTTTCATTCTAAATTAATGATAAAGATTGTGAAGAAGAACTATTTTGCCTCCATAATCTGTAAAAAGACATTGATCATTAAGGACTTAAAAATTCGACTTTTGGCCCCTCGCGGCCCCTAATATTAGGGATCAGTCCTTTTTCTTCATATCATCTTGAAGCTCTCAGGATTTTGATCATTTTTTTTTTCAACAACTATTCAGATATTCGTTTTCGAGTTATTTGCATGAAAAATATTTAGGGGCCAACCCTTCAACTCCCTAATGGGGACGTTAAGTGAAAAATGAAAGGTTGCATATTGTTCAGAACAATATTTTGAACAACTTTAGTTCAATGTTACTTATCAAAATATTTCCCACTTTCGAGAGATAAAGCGTCAAAGATTGAGCATTCTGGCCTCTTGTGGCCCCTAATTATGTACCATACGATATAAAATCATAATATGTAGTTGTAGATGGTTGAGATAAACATTTTTACTTCAGTAATGTATTACAAAATATTAACTCATAAAAAGTTATCCATTGAAGACTTTTGGCCCCTCTTGGCCCCTAATTCGAGTGCCCATCCCCTTTTTCGGGATCTCATCTTAAAGATCTTAAGATTTTGAACATTTTGTGTTCAACAACTGTTCAGAAATTCTTTTTCGTTTTTGATCTATAAGCAAAAGAAATATTTAGGGGCCAACCCTTCAACTCCTTAATGGGGACATTTAGCAAAAAATGAAAGGTCGCAAACTGTTTAGAACATTATTTTGAACAACTTTTATTCAATATTGCTTATCAAAATATTTCTCCATTTCGAGATATAAAGCATCAAAGATTTAGCATTCTGGCCCCTTATGGCCCTTAATTATGTACCATACGACATAAAAACCGTAATATATAGTTGTAGATGGTTGAGATAAACATCTTTGCTTCAGTAATGTATTACAAAATATTAACTGATAAAGAGTTATCGATTGAAGACTTTTGGCTTCTCTTGACCCCTTATTCGAGTGCCCAGCCCCTTTTTCGGGATCCCATCTTAAAGATCTTAAGATTTTGAACATTTTGTGTTCAACAATTGTTCAGAAATTCTTTTTCGTTTTTGATCTATAAGCAAAAGAAATATTAAGGGGCCAACCCTTCAACTCCTTAATGGGGACGTTTAGCAAAAAATGAAAGGTCGCATACTGTTCAGAACATTATTTTGAACAACTTTTGTTCAATATTGCTTATCAAAATATTTCTCCATTTCGAAATATAAAGCATCAAAGATTTAGCATTCTGGTGCCTTGTGGCCCCTAATCATGTACCATACGACATAAAAACCATAATATATAGTTGTAGATGGTTGAGATAAACATCTTTGCTTCAGTAATGTATTACAAAATATTTACTCATAAAGAGTTATATATTGAAGACTTCTGGCCCCTTTTGGCCCTTAATTTGAGCGCCCATCCCCTTTTTCTTGATGTCATCTTAAAGCTCTTAGGATTTTGAACACTTTTTGTTCAACAATTATTCAGAGATTCTTTTTCGTTTTCGAGTTATTTGCAAAAGAAATATTTAGGGGCCAACCCTTCAACTCCTTAATGGGGACGTTTAGCGAAAAATGAAAGGTTGCGTACTGTTCAGGACATTATTTTGAACATCTTTTGTTCAATATTACTAATCAAAATATTTCTCACTTTCGAGATATAAAGCGTCAAAGATTTACCATTCTGGCCCCTTCTGGCCCCTAAATATGTATCATACGACATAACAATTATAATATATCGTTGTAGATTGCTGAGATAAACATTTTGGCTTCAGTAATGTATAACAAAATATTGCCTGCTAAAAAGTTATCGATTTAAGAATTGTGGCCCCTCTCAGCCCCTAATTTGAGTGTCCAGCCCCTTTTTCTGGATTTTATCTGATAGCTCTCAAGATTTTGAACACTTTTTGTTCAACAACTATTCAGAGATTCTTTTCCGTTTTCGAAATATTAGCAAAAGAAATATTTAGGGGCCAACCCTTCAATTCCTTAATGGGGACGTTTAGCGAAAAATGAAAGGTTGCATATTGTTTAGGACATTATTTTGAACATCTTTTGTTCAATATTACTTATCAAAATATTTCTCACTTTCGAGATATACAGCGTCAAAGATTTACCATTCTGGCCCCTTGTGGCCCCTAAATATGTATCATACGACATAAAAATTATAATATATCGTTGTAGATTGCTGAGATAAATATTTTTGCTTCAGTAATATATAACAAAATATTGATTGTTAGGGAGTTATCGATTGAATACTTTTGGCCCCTTTCTGTCCCTTATGTGATGAGTCAGCATTTTTTTCTTGGTATCATATGAAAGATCTCGTTGTTCTGCACAAACGATGTTCAGTATGTCTTCACAAAATATTTATACTTTAAAAGATATGATGCGAAAAGTCTCAAAAAATCACTCATGATTCGTGTCCTATATTTTGACCCCTACCGAGCTTCCATACTAGGCACTTCCGGAAAATATCCTGACCCAGGTGCAACATGGGAACATGTCCTCTATCATCACTAAAAATTTCAGCTTTCTAGCTTGAGTCGTTTTTGAGTAACTTGACAGACAAGAAGGTCCTCAAAATTTCGATCAAAGGGCGATAACTTCCGACCGGAAGTGAATTTAGAAAAATTGATTTGCCGGAATTAACTTCATATAACAACGCATCATTCCTGAAAATGTGGATAAAATCGAACGAGCCATCTCTGAGAAATCGCCTGCACAAATTTTGTAAGAAGAAAAAAGAATAATAATAAAGGTAAAAAAGAAACATAAGAATAATAGAAGGGTCTTCCGCTGAAGACGGAAGACCCTAATAATAATAAGAAACAGTAGAATAACTATAAGGTCTTCCATGAAGACGGAAGACCTTAACTAGATACGATCTCGTTGCGAGCAACGAGAGGTCTTCCGTCCGATTCAGGGAAAAAAAACAAGTAATATGAAAATTTGAAAAGTTATTCAAAATTTCCGTCACAAGTGGGATTGAACCCAGGTCGCCAACGTGAATACGCTTTTTTGCTTTTATCCTCAACGCGCAAACCATTAAGCTATTGGAAGTACTGCTCTAAATATACTTGTGTATACTTTTGCAACAGTACACCTGTCTAAGAATTATAAAAGGTGGGCCACTATTCATAATATCGCTCCAAACGCCAAACGCTACAAGAAAATAATCGCGCATTTTCTTTGGACTGAACTATGCAATAGGTGTGATAGCTTCAATGAAATTAAATACATAAAACGTTCTTATCGCCTTTATTTTTTTTCGTTAAGAACGTATATTTAACACATTGTACACATTATATATTGTATCTAGCCTAGTTACACTAAAGCAGTGAAACGGAAATTAAGTTTTAAGTTTGACACTAAATTGCATTGCAACATTCCATTACGTGAAAGTCCAAGTAGTTTTTCACATTTTATGTATCCTTATGTCAGAATGGTTTAATCAAACGCTCAGCTGCCTCCATAGACCTCTACTCGCGAAATGGCGGAGTTGACAGAGACAGCCTCCATCTTGGTCCAGCTTCAGAGGTTTGAAAGTTAATATCTAGAGTTTTGATTTATCACTATCTAAACAAATTATATAGTAAGCATCAATAGAAGAGTCTCTATTAGCATTCCAAAAATAAATAAAAAATATTGAAAAACCAAAAAGTTAAAAAATACGATTTTTTTAATTCGTTTCTCCTAACGACAGGAAGTAGCGACGACTAACGAAAGGTCGCGTCCTGGATAGTATACCTCACGATCTATAATCCCTGAAAGTTTCATGTTGATATCTTTTACCGTTTTTGAGTTTAATAGTGGTCAAAATGTCATTTTAATTTCAGGAAATGTCCCGTAACCTGGCACCAGATAAGAATTTCCAAACAGTCTCCGGGATATACAAAATTCATGTAACGACACATCTGTTCTGAAAATTTCATGTAATTCCATTTAGTAGTCTTTGAGAAATCGCGTGCACAAAATTAGAAAGTCAAAAAAAGAATAAAAAGAAACAGTATAATCACTATAAGGTCTTCCGTGAAGACGGAAGACCTTAATAAGAAACAGTAGAATAACTATAAGGTCTTCCGTGAAGACGGAAGACCTTAATAAAAACAGCGGAAAAGAAACCTAAGAATAACAAGAAGGTCTTCCGCTGAAGACACGCACGCACGCACGCACGCACCCTCACACACACACACACACACACACCACACACACACCACACACACACCCTCACACACCCTCACACACACACACACACACACACACACACACAAACACACACACACACACACACACACACACACACACACACACACACACACACACACACACACACACACACACACATTTTTTGACATGATGCTTGAAAGCATTGAGTGTTTGAGACATTCGTATATGTACAGGTAAATTATTCCATAAGATAGCACCAGTGTATTGAAAGGAGTTCTCAAAGAGTTTACATTTATGAGATGGTACACAGAGGTCTTAATTTGATTCAGATGGAAGATTGTATCGATTATTACACTGGAAGTCAAACATACTATTTAGATAAGTAGTGTGAGAGTTAAACAATGATTTATATAAGAAAACATATTTGTTTAATACAATAAGTTGCTCATAAACTGTGAGCCAATCTAGTTTCTCAAAGAGAGGTTGTGAGGGCGCATCAGTAGGAGCATCTAATGCTAATATGTAACTTCCTTGTCAATAAATTTGAATAGTTTCCTATATCTATGAATAAAATTTGAATTTTTATTACATTGTATTACATATTATGGGAAACAAAGAGAGAAAATTATGCCAGTTTGAAAAAGCATGTAATTATCTTAAAGACAAACTTATGTTGTTTCATGGGAGGCGGTGAATGGGATATGTTCACACAAAAATGAGATCTTGCATTTTTTCTTCAGTTCTTCAAACTTGAATTCAATAAAAGCCCCGCCCAGTTTGTCTTTAAAAAACATTTAACTTTTTGACACTTGTTTTAAAACATGTAATTAAATCACTGATGAAATATTCTTTCCATTAAAGCAAATTTAATGCATGGTCAAATTGTCTTTTTTTTTCATCTAAATTGATGTTTGGATGGAATAGGCGGGAATAGTTAGTTAACGTTCATTGGCGAGAGAATTAATTATCATGAGTCTGGCAATAAAGAGAGAATTTTTGCGGGCAGTGCATGTGCTACTGATATTAAATTCCTCGCCCATACTTTTTTAAAAAAATCTGTGGTATTTGAAATATATTTTTTGTCTATGGGCATATCATGTATTATGATGAAATATTTGGTTCGATTGTTTCAGGTCCGGTACTATTTTCCGCTTATCTGGCGCGTTCCTACAATCCTATGAGCCCGAAACAAGTCATTCAATTTGAGTACACTCACTCTAACTTTGGAGGAGGATACGACCGATATTTTGGCCTTTTCCATGCCCCGGTGTCTGGGTTCTATCAATTCGTCCTCACCAGCCAGGCTGAACCAAACTCTTACATGGTCGATCTTGAGATGGTAAAGAACGGGAACATGATATGCCGTGCACATGCTGCTACATACGGTCAGCAGGGATACTGCGCCGCCATGGTCTACTTAAACAAAGATGATGACGTCTGGGTTAGACACTACAATGATATTGGAACATATCTTTATTCGGGAAATTATCCAACATTTAGTGGTCATTTAATAAAGGCAGATTAAAAATATATTTACTTATGTAAAAATTCTTATAAAATTCTTGATTAATAAATTTGAGTTGATTTATCCATAATAGTTATTTAGATCCCTGAACACAGGATCGACCTTTTGAATAATCTCTTAATTAGGCCTAGGGCATTTAGTTTTTATTCACCTTACACAGGTTACATAATCAATTATTATCTCCTGGACCCTCGCTGGACTTCACGCAGGAAGAAATAAAGACAATTAAAATTCTCTTTATCACACTTCCATATGTTACTGTATAATTTTTAGCTGCTTTTTTATTTAAAATATAAAACATTAAATAATATCTACATAATATTTGTCAGTCTTCAGAACCACTTGATTCATTTGGCACTTTGAGTAAAACTTCGTACTATGATCATTTATGCTAATTTATTGTTGAAAAATTAAAAGACACCCCCTGTAAGTAATTAACATTTTCTAAACTTGTTTTTTAATTCCATAATAGATCAACCGACAAAATCACGGGGAATCGACAAGAAATTTCTCTATTTTTCAGAACATGTGTAACTGTACTGTAATATGTACAATTATATATAGGCAAAAATATCTTATATAGCTTGATATATATGTAGAACTTGAAGACACATATAAAGTAATAATTTGTAACTTAAAAAAAAATGTATTTTTTGGGAGTTGAACTATGTGTGTCTGTGTGTGTTTGGGGGGGGGGGGTTACATTAGATTAAAATAAAAGAAAAATGCTGCACTGCTTTTTCAAATATCACTAATTGCTGTATATGATGCTCCTTTTTGAATTTTCAGTAGTCTTCACTATCATTTTGGTTGTTAACTATGCTTTTCATGGATCAATTACTGTGTCGCCAGGTTCGTGTTTTTACATATATAGTTTTTCCAATGTTCCGAATGACGACTTTTTAATTTTATTTTTTAATGACTGTTTACGTTTAATTTGGAGATATTATATGATCATTCATTTTAAAAAAGAGAAAATCATAATTGTAATACTATTTTGATGACAACTTTTTCGAAATTGGGAAATTTATTTTTCTGGAAATAAGAATGTAACATACTTACATCATTTTTAGAGTTATCTAGTAATAGGACAGGCTAGTAAAGTTTGCACTTTCAATCATGCTCATTTGTCAATAAATTAAAAAAGTTCTAAGGTCAGGCAACAACATGCCAAGAAATCTCGTCCGATTTCGACAGCGATGGAGTCAATAAAAGTGTAATTGATGCAAATCACCCATATTCCCAAAACGCCAGCAAGACAATTTACGGCAGCAGACTTCTGGGGGTGGATCCTAGGTTTTAAGCTTTCTTAGTTAAAGAAAAGCTTCTACCCCAGGAAGTAATACAAATACCCTAAATAGTTACTGTCAAATATCTTTATTTACAAAATACGTAAAATGCCAGAGGTACTGGTACCAAAATTTATTTTTTTTAAAAATATTGGACTGAAGAAAATAAGAAAAAACAATTAAAAGAGAATATTCACTTTAAAATGAAAATATATAAATAGCCAATCGGGTAACGTCTACCCATTCAGTACTCGTCTCCATCTTTCAACCAGGAAATGATGTAAACTTCCGGAAATTTGGTACTCTTTTATCTATATTTCGACGCGGTGCTTCCACAACTACCTGATGTCAATTTATTTGTACTGAGAAAAAATATTTTGAAATTGAATTACGAAAAAAAAAAGTGAAAGGCAGCTCATTTTATTGAAGAATTACTTTAATATAATTTATTTCATTCCCCCCCCCCCCAACCCGAAAAAGACAAGGGGGGGGGGGGGGCAAAGGCTTCTAAATAATTAAAATTCTACCTATAATTTTAACCCAGTAAATTTTAAGATCCCTCCCTCAAAACTGCAGACATTAATTGCTTCCGCACGTCTCCCAGGGGAAGAATCACATATTAATGTTAATTCGGCTTTCATTGAGTTTGCTATACGGAGAGAATGCTAAGGTTTTCTTGGCATGGTGAAAGATCTCAACCCCCCTTCTATTTGTTTAAAATTCATTGCATATGAATCAAATTCTTTTGATATGATATGTTTAGACACAAAATGACTTATATATACCGGTAATAATTTTGATTTAATGGACCGGGCGAAATGCATGAAACCCGAAGAACAAAATAACAAACAAATAAAAGTAACACTCTCAAATATTTCTTATGAAAAAATTAAAAAATTAAAAAATAATAAGTTCTTTAAACGAGCAAAATCCAAATCATGACAAGGCCAATAATCTTTTACATGTATTCTCTGACTGATTTCTCTGACCGTGATTCTGAAACTCCATCGGAAGATTAAAGCTTGTGATTTAACATACGATACCGGGATTTTCTATTCTGACTACACTGCGACATTTACCCGCGAAATTTGGTGTCACGTGAGCATAAAAGAATGCCTGAACATGATCTGTGCAACACAAAAGCACGTGTGAACAATTTTTCCTCGATCCTGTCATATCACAGCTGTAAATAGTATGGTTTGTTATGTTGAGCTGTTATGAGGTGATGCGGTGGAATCATTTCATACAACTCTTATTTAAAATATGACAGAAAGCCTTTTGTTAGTAATAATACAAAAACATAACTCAAATTTACTCGGATATTTTTGGAAATTGGCAATATTTCGCCTTTAAAGTGCTGCTAGAATCCAACTGTCCATTCAGTAAAATAATCATTCCACACATTCGCACGGAACCTTACCCGATGTTTTGAATTTTATACATATGAACCGAGATTTTTCGTATAACTATGCTTAACTCGGAATTCTAGCAGCACTTTCCAAGTATTTTAAGAGGCACACTTTCCATCGATACAAATCTATTTTTTAAAATATCCAGCTTATTGTTCTATTGCATCATTTTTGTTAAGGAATGAAGCTAATTACCGGCCGCCAGGAGGCCGGCGGTCGGTTATTGCCTGTCGTCACGGCGTCAGGTTGTATAAGGATTGATTATTGCTTGATCCGAAACTAAAAGATCATACCCAGAGAGCTAGATTTTGTTTACATCATTTCCAAGTTGGAAATCTTTTACCTGCATTTTAAAAGAAACTTTTTTCAGGGAAACAATGATTTTACTGATGCAAAATAATGCAGTATTTACATTGTTTACTCCGTTTGCATGAAACAGATTAATCCATGTGATTTACCGTTTCAACGTGTCCGTGTTTCCTTTTTTTTTTTTTTTTTTTTTTTTGCATTTCTATACTACTGGATCAGTCCATTTATGTTCTACAAAAGGGGTGAATCGATCTTTTCGCGCCAAATGTCACGAGTAAGCGATCTTCGCGCCTTTTCTTGGATTGTTCTATTGTATGAATGGGGGTGCTAACTTCCATGGAATTAAATAAAGTTTGTTATTGTAACCCCCATCTTCTTATGATTCAGAAATTCTATCTACAAATTATATCTTATTCCTTAAAACAACATATGAATCGTATGTATCAGAATATGGACATGCAAAACAAAAGAAACGATTTCTCTAATTTGTTTCCCCTCTGTTGGTTTATTCCATATTTTCATGGACTAGTCCAATCACCACAAACGATCGACGCAGTTCAGAAGATTTGACGAAAGAAATTACCTGTGCGAAATCTTGGATTTCTTTTCCACAAAGGCTTAAATGTTGGTTTTACCTATTTCGTTCTCAAAAAATTATAGTACCCACGTTTCAGAAAAAAAAGATCAATGAACACAAACTAACTAGGCTACTGTTTACTTCATTGGAGAAAATGCTTTCCTACAACATATGTATTAAGTTATATCCATTCTCTAAAATGTTCACAATGAATGATTTGACAACAGATTTCAGAATAGGTGTAGCTTTAAATTTAGATGCAGGGGTAGATCAATCTACTTACAGAAAAGTCAATCGCATCATCTCGGGTCTTTTCGTCAGAGGTCGAAAAACAAACTCGAATGTATCGACAACATCGGATGTTAAAAATTTATACATTTCCTGTTCATAGTTAAACGGAGTTAGAAGTCCCTTCTATTGTATATTTTTGATAATATCATTACATTGAATAAAGTTAACTCCATATTCCACAGAAAATAGGTCTATATACATCATCCATGCTTTTATTTCAAAGTTTGTAAAAAAAAAAAAAAGGGGGGTGGGGGATGTCATCGCGTGGTCTCCTTCCCTAGATAACGCCCGAGGAGTGGGACCGAGGAGTTGCGATTGGCAGAAAACCCACATACATTATCCATTCTGTTGACAACTCTTCAGAATGCAGCAAAGGCACCGTTCTTTTACAAGTTAAATAATTAAATATTTTTACAAGGTTCTCAAATAAAAAGATATATTTCAAACACAAAAAAGTATTGCTCAAAAGGTTTATCACTTCTCTTACAGATATTGATTGATTAAGTCAGGCAAGCTTTTTGAAAAGCTGTTACTTGTATGATATGAAAGTTAGAAGTCGCTGTGCGTTTCTGCGGAATTAAAACAATTTAAATAAAAAAAATTTTTGCATTAATATTATAGTACATTAAAAAGACCGTCTAAATGTTTACCAAGAACGCACAATAAAAATAAAATATTTTTTTTCAAATAAAGAATGAGGTAAATATTTCATCCAATCCTGATTGGGAAACTTTGACATGTTTGAGGTGCGGAGAAAATTAGGACATGTGTTGAGCATAGTCTAAAGCAAAGACCGCGTTACGTATATTGGACAATTTCACTCTCTCTATTTAAACAGGATTTGTTATACGTATTTATTTTAAAATGACGTGTACACATGTACATATATAAACATTTTCAAAAATATGATTAAATGTTAATTCATCAAAAGACCTAGAAGGCTACAGAATATTACAAGATTTGGCCTAGCAGACTAGGATAATGCACGTTTTACAATGTGCCAATAAATTTCCCACTACAACTCAAAGAAACTATAGTGGCGGATCTAGAGGGAGTTAAGTTTTTCCCTCTAAAAGAGAGCAAGGAGTCCCACATATTTGTTGGGTTTTTATTTAATTAAAACTACACTGCATATCTTTTGTTTTAAACTTTTAATGTAAATGCCCACGGTTTGTTGACGCAGAGGACCAGGGGTACCTTGCTTATACATGTAATTCTGAACATGCATTATATAATTAAGAAAATCATGCAATGTCGGGCACAAGTGTTTAATGTCAGAAAATATATATTAACGGGAAAATATACGATATTTTAAAAACAGATCACCATTTCAGTCTTTAGTTGCTTCATAAAAGGAACAATTAATTAATTGTTTTGCGGCCGATTTTTGACGCTTGCGTCAATATATGTTTCTTGTTTCAACTTATACTATACGAAATAACATAGCTTGGGGCAGTTTATGCTTTAAAAACCGCGAAGCCAATGAAAGCTCGTCTATCAAGGATTACATATGTGAATTAGAAAAGCTCTAGCCCTTACTATTCAAAAGTTATGGTCAAAGGTTTTTCATAAGTATGAAAATTTCCAAGGCCAAAAGGCCAAAGTTATTGGTATCCAATGAAAGCTGGTCTTGCCACAAATAATACATATGTGAAATATGAAAGTCCTATTCAAAAGTTGTGACCAAGGTTAAAGTTTTTAAATATAGGATTACAAAAACGTTCTTCTTTCAGAATTTATCGACGTGTAAACTCGCGCCTTTGTACTCACTCAGATACTCTTCACATTTGTGATCCGACATGAACATATGATGTTCCTATCTGTCAGCCCTGCGTCGCTCATTGCTGTTATTAAGGTTTGTTCTGAAGGAGTGAGCTGTGTATTTTTTTGTAGGGGCATTTTCAAAAATGTATTGCATAAATGTAGAAATATTTCGGGTTTTACTGGGACGTTTGAAAACCAAATGTCGTGGGCTTCGGGATACTCAGAATGCAGTGCATCTATGTCACACTCATTGAATAGGGAGGTGGCTTTGGGGTCTATTTTAGAGATGAATACTAATAATTTCATACATTGGGCAGGGCAGGTTTCTTTTCCAGTAGCATACATGCGTTTGTCCTGTGCTTCCTCAGAGCTCTCATCTAACCCTCCTTGGTGGTTTTTTATGCGTCTCGGGTTTAATGGTTATGTATTCTATGCCATTTTCATCCTTTTGAAATTTCAAGGACTGAAGTGTTAATTGGTGATGAAATTCACATCCCCGACTAACAAAGTGAATTGCCAGAAGGTACCAGACCCTGAATCTTAGCGCTACCGGATTGTTTCCTGAAAGGTAGGTGTTTATTTATTTATCATCAGTAAATAAGAACGATGTCTATTTGCTTCATATGTTTAATACGCAATGAACACAGTCATCTGAAACAAAAGCAATTCATATTTGAGTGCTATGAAATTGATTGTTGAATGATAGACTGATCAAATAAACAATAAATTAGTGCACATACCTAGGATAGCACATGTCCACAAAAAATAAAAGATAGAACCAATCGTAACATAGCATATAAGTTCCGGATAAATCTGATTACCCTCTATCTCCCCCCAAGTCTTTTTGGAGATGGAAAAAAAAAAAAAAAAAAGACTGATGAATTAGGGCTAAATGTGAAATTCAGGTATTCATTTCGTAATCAGCATGCCATTTTGGAGCGTGAGTAGTGCGTCCGGAGCGGCGTGGTGTCATCTGAGCTGCAGGAGGTGAATGGTGTGGTGTGAGACAAGTTTGGGGCTCCATATTGTTACCATCAACAAACGATGGTCGGTTTTCTGAGGGTGTCTGCTCCTGTATGTCAGGTCTGTGTTTTGCGGGCGATTTGGAAAGTGGTGAATGTGCTTCTCTTTCGACAGGAACCATAGGTGAGTCAGTTGCTAGGAAACGAGGTCTTGAGGTTTTCTGGGTTGGCACTAGTGGTATGTCAATGTGGTCTGACAGTGGCTTTGCATCTGGCTCCTTATCATGGTGTTGAGGAAGCTCCTTATTATGTACCTGTGGAGACATATATGCTGTCTTGTGAAGTAAGTCAGTGTCTATGGTCCTTGTGGGTTCAAGTAATTTCACAGGTATAAATTTTTTGAGGAACTTTCTGTTCCGTGTGGTTACTCTGCCAGAGCCATCCATTTTGACGACATATTGGTCAAACTGACGGACTTCAATGACGATCCCCGTTTTGTCCCATTTCAAGGGATGTGGACCAATTTGATTTTGAATGCGGACGTGATCACCAATGATCAATGGTGGGAGGCGCTTGGTATGTTCTGTCCAGCGTTCTGCTGAGCGCATATGGCGGATGCGAAGAGCCTCTTCTCTTGCAAACATAGTCTCCTGCCAAGTGTTGCGAGGTTTGTATTTTCCTGGTGGGATTGGAATGAAGTCTCGGATAGGGTGGTTGAAAACACACATGGCTGGAGACAACTTGGTGTCTCAGGGGTATTCCTGTACTGGAGCATAGCACGTTGGAACAGATCAGTGTTTAGGTCACCATAAGGGGCGGTGTTGTCTGAGATAAGGCGCTTCACTGTCTTTACTCCAATTTCTGCTCGGCAATTACTGTGTGGAAATGCGACTGATGATAATCGGTGATGTACACCCCAATCTTTCATGAATTGCCGTGTGGCTGTAGCCGTAAATTCTGGTCCGCCATCTGTTGCAAGCTCGTCTGGAATACCAAAAGTGACGAATGTACGCCTTAGGCAGTTGATTAAACCAGTGGCTCCCTCTGATGATTTCTCGACTATTGGCCAGTTTGAATATCTGTCAACAATGACAAGGTAATTTGTCCCCTTGTGGTGGAAAAAATCAGCACATAGGCATTGGAATGGATAGTCTGGAGAAATGAGAGGGGTTGGTGGAGCACTGGGGTTGGAAGGTGCAATGCGATTACACTGAATACACTGTGCACGAACAGAAGTTATATCAGGTGTGATTCCTGGCCAGAAGACGGAGGCTTCAGCTCTTGAGATCATTGCAGTTACTCCTTGGTGGGCAGAGTGTAGGACTGAAAGGATCTCCTGCCTAAGGGAGGGGGGTATAACAATGCGGTCCTTATATAGAATGACTCCATCTAAAGAGTGGAGGTATTCACGGAACTGAAAGTATTCCCGTAGGGCAGGGGGAAACTCATGCCTGGACTCAGGCAAGCCTGATTCAATGAGCTGAAGTAGTTGATGCATGTTGACATCACTTGTAGTGGCTATGCGGACTCTGTCCCACGTGACTGATTGAATGGATAGAGAGCTGAGTGTTGTGCTTGCTGCAGCAACTAAGTTATCTTCCATGTTGTCAGGATCATCATTGGAACGTATACCAGCAAGGAAATGAGATGGTGGAAGAGCATAGCTAATAGAAGCTATGTCATCAGGTAGTTTCAGTTGCTCAGATTTTCCTGCTGGGTGGCGTGAGAGGCAGTCAGCTGCACGGTGCTTCACACCTGGTATATGGGTTACACGAAATCGGTAACGTAGTGTTTTTTCCTTGAGGTTTCGGAGGCGGGAATTTGGAATGTCCTCTAGGGATCTGTCTCCAAGTATTTTTAAAAGTGGCTTGTGATCTACAGCGATGATGAGATTGTCGCATCCAAGGACAAAGTATCTGGCCTTATCTAGGGCATCTGCGACAGCCAGGGCCTCACCTTCTATGGGTGCATATCTTGATTCCGCTGGGTGGGTGAATCTGCTTCCTACCAGTGTGATTTTCCAGCCTGATGTGCAGCAAAAAGGTTCTCGTCCAGGGCAAGTGCAATGTTTTTGGAACAGCCAAAATCCAATACCAGTTTTTGACCAATCTGTAGCTAAGCAAGTAGGTTTGCTGCGATCAAATATTTTCACCCCATGCTCGATCTCTTTGATGATAGCCTTTTTTGAAATTTGGAAGAGATTGTCAAGTTCGGTGCTCCATTCAAATGGTGCATTATGTTTGAGTAGCTGTCGGAAAGGAGTCATCTTGTCTGCCATGCTGAATGCATATGAAACTTGATTAACAAGTCCAAACCAAGAGCGTACGTCAGTTATGTTTTGAGGGGTTGGGAAATCCATGATGGCATTGAAGTATTTCGCGCATGGACGGACACTGTTTGAAGAGATTTCAAAGCCTGCAAAGTCAACAGTGTCTTGTGCAAACTGGAATTTCTCTGGATTGAGGGTAATGCCATTTCGTCCACAAATGTCTAGCCACTGTGCGACCTGAAAGAAACTGTCCTCAAGGGAATTGGCCCAAAGCAGAACATCATCAATGCATTTAGTTTTGTTTTGTATGTGTGCAACGATCTCGTCATATCTTCTGGTGTAGCCGTCGCCGGAAGCAATATATCCCTGTGGAGCAGTCTTGTAGCGATATCGGCCCCAAGGTGTTATGAATGTTGTAAGATGTCGGTCATCTGGATGGATGGGAACACTGTGGTATCCATTCCAGGCATCTAAAACTGATTTCCTTGTGTCGTGAGGGACAAGTCTTGCTTGGTGAAATGGCGAGGGGGTGTGATGGGTTTCACGGGTAGCGTATGCATTGAGAGGTTGAAAGTCTACGGTGCGGCGGGGTTTGCCATTTTTCTTTGCACACACAACCATTCTATGGCACCATGTCACAGGTTCGCCGATAGGTACAGGCTCTATGACTCCGAGTTGTACATCTTGATCCAGTCCTGCCTTGACTTCCTCTTGCCAATGAATCGGAACAGGAACAGGTGTATGGTGAGCAACAGGTTTGGCGTCAGGCTCCACCATCAGACGCATTGGAGGTCCTCTCATTAGTGGTAGGGCTTGGTGTTCACAAGTGTTGAAAGTGCTGGACCTGTAGTGGTTCAGTAGGAAATCACGGAGTTTAAGTCGATTGTTGTCTGTTGCTGCAAATGGGAGTGTTCTTGGAAGTGGTGGTGGCGGCTGTCGCGTTGGGCATTGGCAGTTTTGTGTCTCCTGAGGTGAATCTGTTGTAATCATATTTTCACTGCAGTTACCAATTGAAGGGAAAGTGTCTGGAATGATTCCAAGTGCAACACAAGCTTCTCTACTAAGGAATAGTTTATCAGAATTGTCAGTCACATATGTCATTTGCCTGGTCTCGACTGGCTTGCCATGGTTGTCTATTCCAGATATGAGAAGGATGGTTGCTCCGAGGATTGTAATGCCCCTATTGTTGGCAGCATGCATCTTCATTGTCACTGGAATGAGGTCAGATTTTGTAAGTCCCAGTTTGTGGATAACCTTAATTCCTGCCAGGCAGCTCTGACATCCTGTGTCGGCCATAGCTGGGAGTTTTATGGTTCTTTGTGGTGCATTCAATGAGAAACCCAGTGCTTTGTGGTCCTCAGGTAAGGATTTGATAATAAGATTGATGAATGGTTGAGGTTTGGAACGCTTTCTGATCCATGTGTCTGATAGATGGTCATAAAGATGATGATCTAATGCGATTGATTTGTTTGAGTGGTGATTGGAGGTGATGTCGGATAGGACACAGAGGGATTCAAATACACCACCTTCATAGCTGTGGGTGTCTGTAGAGGCTGTAGGGAGTTTTTCCTTGTCTTTGCTTCGACAAAGAGCCTCTAAGTGATGGTCCTTGTTGCAATGTCCGCACTTGTGACCATAGGCAGGACATTCTGTTTTGCGGGTACGAGCTGGTGCATGTCTGCCATGACCTTTTTTCCCACAGTAGGAGCATGTTTCATTCTTGTCCTTCAGTGCTATTTGCTTTGTCCTCTTATAACAGCTAGTAGTTGCTGCAGCGTTTGTGTCTAATAGTCGAGAGGCAGACCGTTTTCCTGCTTCCTTGGCTTCAACAAATTGGGTGACTTCCTCTAAAGTCATGTTTTGGTTTTTGTCCCCGAGGAGGTCAAGTTGAATGTCAGGGTCAGCTATGCCTCGTGCAAGTACATCACGAACTATAGTGTCAGTGTAATTTACCTCATGATTGCAGTTGGGGCATGTGATTACAAATTTACAGACTCCTGCTTGCCCACGAAGTTTAGCACTAAAATTACGCACTGGTTCATCCCTGTCTTGACGCATATTATGGAGAGTGACCCTAGCCACCATCGTGTTTTCTTCGCGTACAGCAAGTTTTTTGATGGCTGAAAGTATAGTTTCCTCAGTTTTATCTGTGAGACTGCCTCCAGTAGATCGTGTGAGGTCTTTCCTGAGGGGTTCGTCACAGCATTCCAAGAGCTGAACAACTTTGTCACGGCCTTCAATCTTAGTGGCGCTGACGTAGTCGGACCATCTTGACATGAAGTATGACCATTCCTCACTAGTACCAGCTGCTGATATGGAAGGGCGTTTAACTTTCTCAATTTTAGCGGTAGGTGCGTTGAAGGATGAGTGGATGGTGCTGTGAACTGTAAGTAGGGAAGCCACGATGGCAGCTTCTAGGTCTGCGGTTTCATATTCACAGTCGGGGATGGGACACTTGATTTTTGGCATTGTTGTTATTGAAAGTGAAAGTAGACTTGTTTGCTACCGGTGCCGATGAGACTGTGTTCATAAATAAGAACGATGTCTATTTGCTTCATATGTTTAATACGCAATGAACACAGTCATCTGAAACAAAAGCAATTCATATTTGAGTGCTATGAAATTGATTGTTGAATGATAGACTGATCAAATAAACAATAAATTAGTGCACATACCTAGGATAGCACATGTCCACAAAAAATAAAAGATAGAACCAATCGTAACATAGCATATAAGTTCCGGATAAATCTGATTACCCTCTAATCAGGTCTTCATTAGAAATTGCCGCGTGATGTTTAGTTGGTCTGGAAAGGCATTGTTTAACGTTGAATTTCAGCTTTGAACTTAGCATGGCAATTGAGCTTTTAAATTCAGTGTTCTTCACAATATCAATTTGAATACCTATGTCTTATAAGTATTTTTTAATGACCGCCCTTTATGGGCAGCGGAAAGGGCAAAAATTGCAACAATAAGAAAACAACCAAATATTTTATTTCAATGACCATAAAAACTTAACAAATGATATACAATGCTTATCAACAGACCTTTTCGCAGAACAAATATACATTAAAGCAAAACCAACGAACAAGTACGTAACAAACAGATATGAATGCAAAACCAACGATCATCTTTGCAGTACAAACGTACAAAAACGTAACCAACGTGCATGCGGTAAATCTAGTCTTCCTGACTCCCGGCTCCCGACGGTTCTGTTTTCTTTTTTTTTTTTTTTTTTTT
>PRKT01000577.1:245558-282608 GCA_003671525.1 Saccostrea glomerata | reverse complement strand
ATCAAAAAATATAAAAGTTACAACCATATTAAATATATCAGTCATTTTACTCATTGCACGCGCCCGCACGTGCATGCGAATGCGCGCAAAATGACCTTCGTTCGGCACATCTACACAACATGCCTACTAACCCTAAAAAGGTTTTAACTTAGTTTGGTGAACAGTTTCTGAGAACACTTCCGGACAAAAAAGTACCGGAGAAGAAATAAGAAGAAAAAAGAATAATAATAATAACTAGAAAGTCTGCTATTGCAAGCAATAGCATATGTCGCCCCGTATTGGACAAGACTTTCATTTTTATCATCACTGAAACAATGGTCAATTAGGCAAGCTTTGACAACCATCCAGTCGTATGATCAGTTCTTTCTGTTAGAAACGGAAGACCTTAATTGGGTACATCCCACTCATTAAGGTCTTCCGTTTCAGACGGAAGACCTTATAGTGATTCTACTGTTTCTTCTTCTTCTTATTATTTTTTTTTCCCTTTTCTTTTTTTGACGATTTCTCAGAGATGACTGAACGAATTCTCATGAAATTTTCAGAGATGATAGAGATTCAAAATATCTTTCAAATGCAGTTTTCACTTTTTCAAAATTCACTTCCGGTCGTCAGTTATGTCCGATTTCAGCTTTTTTCAAAAAAAATTTGTCCCAGTCACATCTCAGAAACGGAAAGAGATTAAGACACCAAACTTATATGAGTGATAGATCTTGATAAGTAGGCAAAACCATTTGGGTTAACACAGTCCGCCGTCACTTCCGGTCGTCACAGGAAGTGATCAAAGAAATCGAAAATTTCAACTTTTCATTTATGAAACTTTTTTTGCATTACATTATAGTATCTTATTTGCAGTTTCGAAATATGTCAGTCCCACAGGAAACAAAAACGACAACTTCCGGTTATAAGAGAAAAACTGGATATTTTGAGTATTTTTCTTTCCCATAAATGTTTTTTATAGATAAAATATTTGTAATGATTTTTGTATATGTTATTCAGACTGCAAATGTCTACAGTAACGTCAAATATCTTTGTAAAATTCACTTCCGGTCGCGTGATTTCCGGTCCTCAAAATGAGAAGTTATCATAGCTAGATCTCGTTAACGATAAAAGATTAAGACACCAAACTTATCTAGAGTGATAGATCTTGATGAGAAAGCAAAATCAGCTGTGATCAGATAGTCCGCCGTCACTTCCGGTCGTCACAGGAAGTGATCTAAAAGATCTAAATTTTCAACTTTTCTTTCATGAAACCGTTTTAGCATCACATTATAGATTCATATTTGTAGTTTCGAAATGTATCAGTCCCAACGGAAACAAAAATGTCAACTTCCGGTTAAAAGATAAAAAACCACATAATTTGAGCAATTTTCTTTCCATAAATATCTTTTATAATTAAAGTATTTGTAATGATTTTTGGATATGTTATTTAGACTCCAAATGTCTACAGTAATCTTTAATATCTCAGTAAAATTCTCTTCCGGTCGCGTGACTTCCTGTCCTCAAAATCAGAAGTTTTCATCGCTAGATCTCTTTAACGGTAAGAGATTAAGACACCAAACTGATAGGGATGGTAGACCTTGATGAGTAGACAAATCTTTTGAGTTTAAAATTGTCCACCGTCACTTCCGGTTGTCACAGGAAGTGATCAAATAAATCAAAAATTTAAACTTTTCTTTACGGAATCTTTCTTAGTATCACCTTATATCATCTTACTAGTAGTTTCGAAATATGTCGGTCCCATTGGAAACAAAAACGGCGACTTCCGGTTATGAGAGAAAAACTGCATAAATTGAGTTTCTTACTATCCCATAAATATCTTTTATAAAAACAGAATTTGAAATGATTTTGGGACATGTTATTCAGATTGCAAATGTCTAGAGAAACCTCAAAATGAGACCTTTGACCCTTACTCAAAAAGTAATAAAGAAATATTCATTACCTTTATCTAGATTCAGCTTCAAGTGTTTATCTCAAGTTTACCTCTCTCTCTCTCTCTTTGATAACCTTGACCTTTGACCTTGATAAATGATCTTGTCCTTTGGCTCCATTGACCCAAAGGTCATAATCAAGCTTAAGGTCGTGGAGGTATTTGCAACTCTTAATCTAACAAATGCTTATAAAATATCCCCTCCCTTCTCTAAAAAAAAACAAAATAATCAACACCAACTTAGAGAAAATGTCTTCAAGTCAAACGAAAGGAAATATCGGCATAAGATTCGTAATAAAAAAAAGAAGAGACCTGAAAGAAAGTGTCCTGAGAGTTTTAAGGTGAGTCTCTGAAGTATTTTGAAATTCTAGTGAATATCGGCAAAATCTGCATTTTTTTCTGTCTGAAATTAAGTTATTGCTTAGCATAAAAATTAATTAAAACTCGTATTGGCTATTTCTGCAATTATTGTTAATATCATTCGATTCTCCTGCTCCATTACGACATTTTAATACCAAGTATTCTTGCTTTCTTAGGTGTATGGAATTTATTTTAATTTTATTTAGATCTAAATATGAATCGGCTGAAACTCGGAAATGACGATTATTCATATCAATTAAATTTCCACGCAATTGAGATAGGTCAATTGCAGTTATCCCGCTTGATACGATATGGTGTTGAAAAAATGCCCATGACTCACCGACTCACTCACTCTTTTTGAGGGATTTTGAATTAACTCTGCAACTGACCACGTGTATTAGTTTCGCTTTACAACTCTGTATATTCTAAGTGTCATTGCTTCACTGCAAATGTGTCCCATAATTATTCTAATCATTTTCCTACATACAATATCACACCAAACAGCCAATATCTCAGTTTTTTAAGAAATTTGACCGGGACTTTACTACGAAACTATTTCTTTCATTTCGAAACTATTTCCTTCAACCTTAAAATACTAAGCTTACAAAATACCTAAAATGTTGTGGAAGTTGGTGGCTCAGTGGTTAACGTGTCCGACTTTCATACAAATGGTTTTGGGATCGAGCCCAGATGGAGGAATTGATATTTTTTTTTTGCATTTTGTTTTTTTTTTCTTAAATACAAAAATATTCTTCTTACAGATAAAAGAGGAGAACAGAAGACCTTATTTGTTGCTGTAGCAACAAGAGTTTCTAGTTTTATTTATAATTTTAACCTGATATTTAATTAAGGATTAATTAAGTCTTGTGTATAATTGAATATTTGATATGTTTAATTTAAATTATTTGCATGTTTAACACATGTGCATTTAATATTGAAAACACAAAACGAACTTTTAGGCATAACCTAAACCTTACGTCACACAATAAAGAGTTGAAATATTCCACGATATACTGACAAGAGGCTAAGCATTTTAGACACAATGGAAAGATACAATGGCATAATATAATAATGATTTGTCAAAAAGTAAGGGAAAATTGACCTTATGTAATAGATTCCCGTTGTCATGTAGCATACTGATGACACA
The DNA here is from genome assembly GCA_003671525.1 of Saccostrea glomerata. Taxonomy (NCBI): domain Eukaryota; kingdom Metazoa; phylum Mollusca; class Bivalvia; order Ostreida; family Ostreidae; genus Saccostrea; species Saccostrea glomerata. The sequence goes on along the minus strand of PRKT01000577.1, from coordinate 279,174 downwards.
ATATAGGAAAGAATTGGCCACATGTGACAATTTTTTCACATCGTGTAATGAAATTCTGACATCGTGTTATAGCGACTTGATATTGAATTAAAGATAAATTCACATCATGTAATGAACTACTTAGACCAAATAGTAGAGAGTGCACATAATGTAATAAAGAGTTATATAAAAACATCTTTACACCACGTAAAATTGTTTTGACTTAATGTCATAAAGAGCTGATATAATGCAATGGAAGATTGGCGCAATGTAATTGAAGTGCGAGTTAATGCCATAAAGACTTAACATAATGTAATGGAAAGTTGACATAACGCAATAGTAGTGTGTGTAAATGTAATAAAGAGTTGACATAGTGTAATGGTAAGTTGACTCAATGCAATAGTCCTGTAAGTAAATGTCACAAAATGTTGACATAATCATTAATGGAATGGAGAGTTGACACAATGCAGTGACGGCGTTCCATAGTCATTAATTACTTTCACATTCATCCTGTGCATAAAATCAAATTTATTCATGAATGTATAAATAATGTAATGATAAAAATGTCTAAAATTTCGGCTAAATGAACCCTCTTTCTCTTTTTTTGAAAATCTATTCTTTTTTATTCATCATTCAAACATATTTGCAGAATATGTCTTCAACATTTTAGCAGAGACAGTGATAGTTTCAGGGAAACGACTTATGGGAGAACATAACTGTTGATCGTTAAATTTCGCTAAGTCATCAATATTTTACCATTTCTTGGCGACTTCAAAAGGAGGGGAGGGGGGGTTAAGGCTTCTTGACCACCCCTGACAAAACAACCTCGACTTTGTTCTACATGGGTCCAAGAGACCTCTCTTTGAATGTCACGGTCGGTTAAACTCGGTCATATATTTTTAATCGTAGGGAAAATTTATTCATCAAATAAAAATCATACATTGTAGGTAAACAAAAAGCAACCTGTTATTTTCTAACACAAAATGAGACTACAAGTAACTAGAATTCATGTTTATTTTTTAAACACATTTTTTCATTATAGATGAGTACATGTATAAGCAAAAGTTATTGCCATGAGTAATGCATATCATAGATAAATAGAGGATATCTATATTGTGTGATTTGATATTGGCTTTATCCAACGAGTTGAAATGGTGTATATATTCGCGAGGCTTGCCGAGCGAATATACACCATTTCAACGAGTTGGATAAAGCCAATATCAAATCACACAATTATAGATGTTCTATTTATCTCATACGACTTTCATTTTAAAAAAAACTTTGAGACTTCCCCTGCGAAACTACATGAATGATTGCTAAATTCAAATTGATGACGTACAACTTGATGACGTAGCACCGTTGATGTTGACATCCCTCGAAAGAAAGTAGATCTTGTTCAAAATTTAGAATTTTTGCTATCTGCGTCTTTGAAAACATTATGTGACAATTTCACTCTGCCACAATAATAGGGATCACAAATAAAAGTTTCAAATAAAAATTTTGAAGCGAGGAATCGTGTCAAAACCGGAAGTGCTATTGATAAAGCATCTACCCGTTGATAAAGCACAAGTTTATCCAACGACCTGTATCATCCACACGTATGAGATAAAATAACTAAAAGAAAACTGTGACATATTGTCTAGAACCAATCAGATAGTGCGTTGTATTAAGCATATTATAATGAGGTATAAGATATAAAAATATATTTATTTACATTTGCAAATGTTTTCCTTTATATAACACTACTGAAAGGAATGCGTATCTATAACTGTATAAATACAGGTACGGGGTCAAGAGGTCATAGATGTGCGTATGGATAATCGTTTGACGTAATTTCTCAGTGACGTCATAAAGGGTCGACTAGCGTTCAGTGGATTACGTACTTGCCGTTGAGTTTGAAAAATAATGCATTTCACATGCTAAAAGTCACAATCAGGCAAATATAAAGTATAAAATAAGTCACAAATGTAAATATAAGTAATAAGGTATCATTTTAAAACATCTATCGGGCTATAAATACGGGTTGGTACGAGATTAAATTCATCATAAAGCCCTTCGGGCTTTATGGAATTTAATCTCGTGACCAACCCGTATTTATATCCCGATAGATGTTTAGAAATGATCATCCAAAGTCAGTTAAAGTGCCCCAAAAAGTATCAAAAAACGGCTGAGGATTTTCAACTTGGAATACAAAGGAAATGTTTTAATTATGATAGAACAATATTCGAATGATCAGAAAACACATATGATAGCTCTTGAAAGGGGGTATTATATTCTGCACACAAATGGAACATATCCAATGTAATTTTTGCAGTGAATTACGTTATTTCTTATGATGTTATTAAAAACGAAAAATAATCATTACGAAAGCATTCAAAATGGTGTTTCAAGTAGTCGTATTTGATAGAGATAAAATAACTATCCAATTAAAAACCATAGTGCAATTAAAAATTTTCAATATGCTAAAAATTATTCCATATTTACATTTAATTAATCTACGAAAAAAAAGAATATGGATTTTGAGAATATGGCATCTTATTTTTTCTTTGATTAGACTCGCATACTCAAATTAACAAAAGAGTTTGTTTGTACTTGCATGAGTATACATGTACCTTTTACAAAATGACTCTCAAGTTTTTGCACTTTGAGAGTCAATGTAAACGTTTATTTTGAGACAGAAACAAACTGTCTTCTTTGTAACGTAATTCACATTCATCACTAAAATCAAAACTAATGATTGTTATTTGTTAAACAACTGCTTTGTTACAAATTAGAATACAGAAAATTATTATTAATATTGCAATATCTTTGCAACAGACATCATAATTATATATATATCTAGATTGTTATCATTGTAAAACATCAAATAAAGTCATATTTCACACACCTTGTTATATGTCAGATGAAATAAAAAGCTGTGTATTCCGGAAGTGCAAATTAACTACTTATTACAGATAATCTAAACATTATATCTACACGATTTATGGCATCTCACTTAAGTCTGGTGGGATTAAGCATTAAATTATATTTCAAAATCAATATGTAAATAAAACAAACAATCTAACGTAATTCACATACCAGACTGTAAGTATCAATATTGAAAAAAAATTAAAAGTAAGGAGAATTTTTTTAATTAAGTGTGTTCTATGTAGTTCTTTGAACAAATAATATACATTTATTGACTGAGTTCGAGGGCAACATGCGTTTTGTCGGACCCAAGAACCAAACTGTCTGCCTGAGGCCGTTAGGCCGAAGGCAGACAGTTTGGTTCGAGGGTCCGACAAAACGCATTTTGCCCGAGAACTCTGTCAATAAATGTTTTGTTATACCTTTCATTTTATTTTATATTTTTTGACATACATGTATTTTGTACTATATTCCGTAATGTAACATTAGATCTGTCACTGTTTAAAGCCAAAGAATGAAAATGAGATTAAGCTCCGCCCATTCTGTGACGTAAGCGGTCCAACATCTCTCCGAGCGGTCCAACATTTCACTCAGCGGTCCAACATCGATTTTTTTATGCCCGCTCAGCAAAACATTAAAAATGTTAGACTTTTTTCTGTACAGATTTGTATAGGAACAATTTTTTAAAGGTATAACAATGGACTTTCTCTAGACCCTTTTACTATTGAAAAGATCTGTTTATTTCTGTATTGAGATGTGGTTGATTTTTAGGCAAATTATGATATGGGTAGATAATACTTTTTCTTACACGTTAGACATCTTTTTCCAGGTAGTTATCTCCTTCTTTGGCCTTTTTCCACCACCGAAATTTCTTTTGAGGCTCAGCATTACTTATTCTAGTCATTATCTAAGATTAAAACTGTATTTATGTAATATGTGAATTACGTTACACTGTTGTGGATTACGTTACACTATTATACAGACCTTGTCTGAATTAAACGCCGAGCGAATCAATGTTTTATATTTATAATATCTTAGTAGAACATGTATCCTTCATTTTCAAAAGTGAAATTCCAATAGCAGCTATAACGATGGAATAGTTTTATTCGTTTAAAAGTCAAATTTTCAGTTTTAAAATAATTTTTAACACCATTGCATTAGTTAAAACCGTTCCCACCTGTAAACTTCCTTTCTACTAGTTCCCATATGATAAGCGATGACATCGAATTAAGATTCATGGTAATTTTTAACCTAGTTAGGATTTTTTTACAACAAAAAGAAAATTGATCGTAACGTAATTCACTGTAACGTAGTTCACGGACTTAACCTTTAATTCAAATATGAAACAGATTACGACAGTTTAAGGCAATGTCTATGTGGTAATTTATAATGGGCATAAGTGTGTATCTCAGCCAGGATATTTGAAGTTCTTAGCATTTAGGAACTGTGCGCAAGATCGCGTAACGTAATTCACAATTAAATGCACAAATTGAAAGTTTTGAAAATTCGTGAATTTTTTGACACATATGTTATCATTTGCCTATAAATCATTATTCTTTTTTTTAATTTTGATAACTTGATGATCAATTTTATCCATGTAACATAAGTGTTTCTGTCAATTACAATTCCGTTAAAGCTGTTAGAAAATCGTAACGTAATCCACTGCATTGAATGGGACATTCATATTTCGCAGAGCAAAAAATTGTTTCGGCTATCGCAGAGAAATTTTAAGTAAAAATGAGTTGTTTATCCCTTTATTGTTATGAAATACAATATTTAGCCTTCTTTATTGGTATTAGTAAATTATTTTTTCAAACCTGAATACAACCACCCTTGTTTGTGACATCCTGTTTTGATCAAATTAGGGTTAGAAATCCTTTACTTTTGAAAAGTATTATCGTTTGCAGCTAACTGTAAAGTTTCACGTTACGTCACGATCTTTTTCGTCAGATACATCCAGCGTAAACAATTCACGTAATTGGTCAATTCAAATTATCAACATTGACACGGAAATAATCTGTCGCACGAGTAACCAATTAGGGATAAGTAGAGAGTTCCAGTCGTAAAGCTTGTGGTTAGGAGGCGTGTACAATTTACCTTGAGTGCACCTGTCAACTAGATCGTGACGTAACGTAAAACTTTACAGTTAGCTGCAAACGATAATAAACGGGATCAATGCATCGTAATATCAATATTTTCAAATCGATCATCACTTAACATAACATTTAACCCCCCAAACAGCTAAAGATGTGCGGTTACGTCTTCAAAAATCGTTTGTGACATCAAAAACTAGTTTTGGGGCACTTTAACTGACTTTGGGTGGATACCTTATTTCTTAAATATTATACATATATATATATACAAGGTAAAGAGGTAAAATTTACCCTGTCTATCAAATAGTATAATAAAGATAGGAAGTTGCTTCGATTTTTATGAAATTTTAATGTCTGATGAGGAATTATATTCCCAAAAAGTAAGACAAGAGTTTCCAAGGCAATTGAACACTCCATTATTTCAGTTTGTTCATTAACATGTTCATAAACGTAAAAACTATAAGAAATGTGAAAACTTGACTATGTAATTCATATTTCAATATGTCTGTACCTCGATCTATATTGAGATTTTTTGAACAGTAAGCGTAACTATTCTGTATCCTTTAAATCCCCTTCCTTCTTTCATCTTTCCTTGCACTCCTATTCCCTACCTTTCTTATCTCTCTGCACCCTTTTCTTCCTTTTTCTTTTTTTTGCATTGTAGATTTATTTGTTGTTCATCACGTGTATATAAATTTGTTTTTCTTTGTTTGTGTTGGAGAGGACATTCTAAGTTGGAAAAACTTGTGTCTGATCCAATTGATTATATCAATAAAATATGTTTGAATTCAAATCTATATTGAGAAATTCAATGTATTATAAGCTCATGAAAAGATGTACACATTTGACTTTTATTTATACCCCCCCCCCCAAAAAAAAATAAAAACAAGATCCTGTTCATATGACTTCTCGCTCTCAATTTTCACACAAAATGCATAAAACAAAGGTAAAATAACATATCTTGTATCGATTAAAATGCAACCAAAAAATTTACGGTGTCTTTGAATAAAATTTCATTCTAAATTGACATAAAAAGGTACTCACCTTCAATTAGCTATTTTCAAACTGTTTTCCCGTGGGTATTTATTTAATCTTATTCTATTTTCTTCTTTATAATAAAGATGGTATTCTATTATGGCAGAGATATACAATTATGTCTCGCTTATACTGTACTCTCTAACTGTTAGGAATAATTTATATTTCACGAGAAAGGGACGCCATACATTTTTCAGTAAAAATACATAACACGGCGTTAGTCGTTTAATTTCTTTAAAATTTCACGTTTTGTGAATAGTGCACAAATTAGAAAATTAAGTATATGGAATACTTTAATGGGAAATAAAGACAAACGAAGTGTAGTTATTTGTTTTTAGAAATTATATTGAAAAATAATAACGCCATTGTGTCCTCTTTGTTACCCCAGCAGTGTTTGTCGTGTGATTTTAAACTTATTTGACAACCGTATGAATTAGGTTTAATAAAAATGAATCCACAAGATACTGATGTACAAGTAACAGTTACTGGCATAATGCGCCGTTTCTTTATTCTTTAGTTTTTATTGAAAGTTGCACGGAATACCCGATTTCGCGGATTCAACGATACCCTAATATCGAGTATTATACGCGATTTCACGGATAATACCCGATTTCGAGTATTCTCTCCGACCTGTTATACATATTGTATCCTTTGATTACTTGTAAATCTGTATTGGGACAAGATACACATGTAATATTTACAGGTTATATTCATCTAAAGTTCTACTTCAATTTTCACGTAAAAAAAATCATTTTCGAGAATTTCTGACACAATGGGGGTTTTGCTTGGAGCGACTGAAAATTTATATCTTGACTACATGTATATAACTACATGTATTAATGTCGAGTCCCCGGAATTAACAATTAATCTATATCCTTTAATTGCTTCAATTTTTATTACAATGAGTACATGTACATGTAATCAATTCTGTATTTTCAGCCCACAAGATGTCTGTATGTTCAGCCCACAAGATGTCCTGAAAATGAAGAGAATCCGTAACCGTAAAGAGCTGATCCTGAAACTTGAATCACTTTTACAGTGCTCCCCTGCGGCACACGATATATCGTTTCACACATTCCCTGGGATTGATACTGTGAACTGTAGGCATGACAACCTATATGAACATTGTCAACTAAAAGGCGAGTTATTAAAGTGTTGCTATTTTGTGCCGTTGTCGTTACGGTGAACTCATAATACCCGGAGACAGGTGCTGTGAATATTCCCGTGGAGCTGTTGTAACCGTCCCCCACATTGGTTATTACTTTGTTGAATTTAATTACTTCATGAGAAGAGAGGGACACGGTTGGAGTGGTCAACTGGGCGTGAAAAGCCACCACATCTCCACTGCATCCTGAAATTTAATTTTTTGTGTTTTAGGAAATTACATTAAATATTAGCAGAGAATTATTTAAACTATACTGTATGTGTATAACTTAAGAAAGAAAAAAAAATTCGTTTTAATCAAATACAAAATTACAACAAAATATTTGAAGTCTAAACATTGCAAAGGCAAGGAATATTTATTGGAAATACACTACCTTTAAATAACTAAGTAATCTATATACGTTGTGGAAGCAATTTACATATTATTATTATAATATAATTCTTTAAGCTTAGATTATCAAAACTTTTAATTTTTCAAAACTGAATAAGAGTACCGGTACTTGACCTTTAAAAGACAATTTTGATATAAGATCATATGTTACACGATGTACACAGTACCTTGATGAGCAGCTCTCTCTTCTCTGTGGTTGCCATGCAGTAAACCCAAGAGTTCTTCAGTTTCCTGAACCTCTTCACGAACGTCTTTCTCTAGCTTCTCCAGACGTAGTAAGAGACTCTCATATTCCGATTCTGTAGCAGAAACGAAAAAAAGTGAAAACAAAACAAACAATCTTAACATTGTTTTGAATCTTAAAGAACACAGTATTTAAAATGACCTTGGCTACTTAACCATTTGATCTTCTTGCGGTAGAGGTTATCTGCAGTCTTGAACTTTGATGCACTGACTGGCAATTTTCTCATCATATGCTGACCTTTCGTGTTGACCTTTTTCTGGCAGATGGTCAGGTTGACATGAACTGTACTGTAACAGCGCAGTAAGTTACTTTTCATTGATCCAAGATACAAATCATGATGTAGGATTGCCATTTTCTTGTAGTGCACCAATATTAGGTCACCCAAAAGTGCTACATTATTTCGAAATAACAACTGACATCATTCAGCTGATAAAATTATGTAAATCACCTAGTTCTTGTTTAGTTTGTCTGTCCTTTATGTTCTCGCAATCTGTAATTCAATTTTCAAAAAAAAAAAAATCTAAACATACATACAGTGTTTCCAAATTTTTCTGTTTTATTGGATTATATTTTCTGAAGTCACTTTAAAATTATCTGTAGTGAATAAAGATAAATTTTCTGCATTAGAAAAAGTTCTGAAAGTTTGTAACTTAAAAACACAAAGTTTGCGTTTGACCAATTTCTTGTAAACGAGACACGTTTGCAAATCAATCATGCTTCCATATAGTACCTCATACATGTATTTTCAAAAAGAGCTCAAACTCCAAACTCATGCGGTCAAAAGGCTGGTACCTTAAATCTTGCATGGGGAATGAGCTTTGAAAGATGAAAGCTTCAGATCCAACTGTTAAATTCTGGCCAAGATTCAAGTTTTTGTAGATATATAAACAAGCACAGATAGACCAAAATCTATTTTAAAGAACTCGGTTCACTTCATATCATATTTGGCCCTGACAATTTCCAAAAAATTTAGTTCAAACTGAATCAAAACTATATAGTAGAAATAATTCTTGGATATATGCTTGCTTAAAATATATATTAAAAATTTGAGAATGTGTCCCTGTTTAACTATTTATTGGGGGTCAAAACATGCAAGGAATGCATATTTCTGGAAAAATCGTTAAAAATCAACTACTTAAAAGCATTTTTCAATAGGTGCCCATCATATCACCACTTTGAAATTTTCTCAGTTGAAACAATGTTTTAAAAGCATTCTTTATGCAAAAAATTGTAATGGTGATATTGTGGGCAACATGTTTAAATTAACAGAACATGTTTATTAAGTAGTTGATTTTAAACGATTTTTCCGGAAATGCGCATTCCTTGCATGTTTTGACCCCCAATAAATAGTTAAACAGGGACACATTCTCAAATTTTTAATATATATTTTAAGCAAGCATATATCCAACATTTATTTCCACTATATAGTTTTGATTCAGTTCAAACTTCATTTTTTGGAAATTCTCAGGGCCAAATATGATAGGAAGTGAACCGAGTTCTTTATGTAGTATGTTTATGTTCCCAAATCTCCAACTTTTGTGGTATCAAACAACAATGTCGGTAATCTAAATACGTGTTTCTTTATTAACAAAGCAATAATAATTAAAGTAAATAACAACATAATTATCTCTGGCTAACAAATAATTGTAAACAAAGTAGAAAAAAATCTTAACCAATGAACCAAATATATAAATGTTAAATGTTTAATAATGATCATTAAATACCCAAAATCTCGGTTCTACACGCACTATACATTAGAAGTGCAAATCAACAAATACTTCAAATTTGCTAAATACATATTCCAGTTTATTGTAATAAATGATGGGAAAGTCTGAATTACTTCATCAGGTCAATTCCAAAATGTTCAGGTTAAAGTGCAATTTGTATAAAACATTAGTCTTGTATGTTTAACATGAAAATAACGAAGTGCAATATAATTTGAATGTCAAGTATTGTAGATAAATGTACTAATGAGTTACAACACAGTGTGTACAATCTTTTTTTAAATGAAAATATATAATTTCATCTTTTTTGTTTAAAATTAGAGTTTATTATATTCAATAACTGGAAATGTTTATAATAAGAGAAAAAATATCTTTTGCAAAAAATATCAGCCTGATTGTGTTTTATATAAGGTAATCATGAAAAATCATTTATCTGTAAAACCTATAAAAACAGCACTGTATACGTATATCACAGAGAGTCTAGTCATTATGTTTTGTTCCGCTTGCTCCTATTGACAGTTTAACATGTGTGCAAGTAGTCAAACCTCATTATCTAAAAACTCAATTGGAGAAAAAAAATCAAGACATCCTAACATTCGAGGGTAAACTTCTTAAGGAACAAGTGGGTTGGACTTCATAATAATCACTTCTAAATATCAATGGTATGTTCGAGATATCAGAGTTTGGGGCATTAATGAAGTTCAATTGTATAGTTCTAGCATTTGGTTTTAAAATGAAATACATTAATCTCAAGAAGCTATATTCAGGACAGTGCCGTAGTTTCCCGCTGGAAAATGAGCTTAATTTTGATTTCTGATCTTTACAATTCAGAATAAAATAATTATAATATCTTCCCAGAAGAATGTTGCATTTTAGTTCAATATATTCCCCTTTCCAAGTCAGTTAATTTTTATTTCATAGATATGCAACTGGTTAGTTTATTTTATGTGACTATAAACGTGGACATAGATGAAATTAAACTACCTGCCATCATTACTAATCAAAGTCCTATATTTGGGATGGTGTATACCACAATATACAATAAACAAATACTTCTAATAGACAAAAAGGACATGTAATCCTGGAATGTCATAAACACATACATACATCATTACATGGTAAACAAGTTAAACAAAAAACAACTGTAAAATGCTGTTAAAAGGTATTGCACATTGAGTGTATATCACAATAAATTGACTACATGTTATAAATTTATATGATGTTACATGTAAGCATGTCCTGCTTATAAACCAAGGACTTCCCTTCAAACATACATGTTTTAATATTTATATTACACAGTGTATTTATGGCAACAAGAATAGCTATCCCATCATCAACAAACAGCGAAAAAGTGAAATATGAGATGTCAAAACAACAAACCCTTAGCTATTATGCTACTGAACTTTGAAGTCAGTATACATGTTCTAAAAATCACAGCCAAATATCAATCTCTTTTGTTCATGTCAAATAAATCCACAGCACTTTTTGAAAACCTGGAAAATAAAGAATTACACAGTCAAATATTGTATCTAGTATCACAATTATATCAATTACAAGAAAGTTTCAAGAACAAACTTTTGTCATAAAAATTAAACAACCTAAGTCATGTTTCTGTAAGTAAAATAAACAAGTTTAACCATATAGTTTTTAATCTTTCATTCAAAAAATTGAATCTGAAGTGAAACAAGAGGCCCATGGGCCACATCGCTCACCTGAGTAACTTGGGTGATGCAGATCTTTTTAAAAGATTTGTTCTATATATTTCTATGTTAAACTTGGATTCCCCATTGTGGCCCCGCCCTACGCCCGAGGGTCATGATTTTAACAATTTTACATCTACACTACTCAAGGATGCTTCCACATAAGTTTCAGCTTTCCTGGCCTACTGGTTCTTGAAAGGAAGATTTTAAAAGATTTGTTCAATAAATGTCTATGTAAAACTTGGATTCCCTATTGTGGCCCCGCCCTACCCCTGGTGGTCATCATTTTAACAATTTAATATTTACACTACCAAAAGATGCTCCCACATAAATTTCAGCTTTCCTGGCCCAGAAGTTCTTGAGAAGAAGATTTTTAAAGATTAATTCTATATATTTCTAGGTTAAACTTGGATTCCCTATTGTGGCCCCGCCCTACCCCTGGGGGTCATGATTTTAACAATTTAATATCTACACTACCCATGGATGCTTCCACTTAAGTTTCAGCTTTCCTGGCCCAGTGGTTCTTGAGAAGAAGATTTTTAAAAGATTTGTTCTATATATTTCAATGTAAAATTTGGATTTCCTATTGTGGCCATGCCCTACCCCCAGGGGTCATGATTTTAACAATTTAATATCTACACTACCCAAGGATGCTCCCACATAAGTTTCAGCTTTCCTGGCCCAGAAGTTCTTGAGAAGAAGTTTTTTAAAGATTAATTCTATATATTTCTAAGTTAAACTTGGATTCCCTATTGTGGCCCCGCCCTACCCCCGGGGGTCATAATTTTAACAATTTAATATTTACACTACCCAAGGATACTTCCACATAAGTTTCAGCTTTCCTGGCCCAGTGGTTCTTGAGAAGAAGATTTTTAAAGATTTGTTCTATATATTTCTATGTAAAATTTGGATTTCCTATTGTGACCCCGCCCTACCCCTGGGGGTCATGATTTTAACAATTTAATATCTACACTACCCGAGGATGCTTCCACATAAGTTTCAGCTTTCCTGGCCAAGTGGTTCTTGAGAAGAAGATTTTCAAAGATTTGTTCTATATATTTCTATGTAAAACTTGGATTTCCTATTGTGGCCCCGCCCTACCCCCGGGGGTCATGATTTTAACAATTTAATATCTACACTACCCAAGGATGCTTCCACATAAGTTTCTGCTTTCCTGGCCCAGTGGTTCTTGAGAAAAAGATTTTTAAAGATTTGTTCTATATATTTCTATGTAAATTTTGGATTCCCTATTATGGCCCCGCCCTACCCCCGGGGGTCATGATTTTAACAATTTAATATCTACACTACCCAAGGATGCTTCCACATAAGTTTCAGCTTTCCTGGCCCAGTGGTTCTTGAGAAGAAGATTTTTAAAGATTTGTTCTATATATTTCTATGTAAAACTTGGATTCCCTATTGTGGCCCCGCCCTACCCCTGGGGGTTATGATTTGAACAATTTAATATCTACACTACACCAGGATGCTCCCACATAAGTTTCAGCTTTTCTGGCCCAGTGGTTCTTGAGAAGAAGATTTTTTTATGACCCAACCCTATTTTCGTATTTTCTTGATTATCTCCCCTTGGAAGGGGTCTTGGCCCTTGATTTTAACAATTTAAATTCCCCTTCACCTAAGGATGCTTTGTACCAAGTTAGGTTAAAATTGGCCCAGTGGTTCTTGAGAAGAAGTTGAAAATGTGAAAAGTTTACAGACGGACGGACGGACGACGGACGACGGGTGATCAGAAAAGCTCACTTGAGCTTTCAGCTCAGGTGAGCTAAAAATATTTGTATAGATTAATGAGGATGGCTTAAGAAAGGTAGATTTTTTAACATCATAGATTTACAATTCCTGAATATTTTAGAAATTTATTACTTGTATCATTTGCAACAAAAATAGGCCCAGAAATATACACAAATCCAGGCATCCATTTTTTTTAATCGTATCATCTGTCCTTAATTTGTTTAGTATTTTTGCTTTATGAAGACATTGAAAACAATTCTTTGCTCAAAAACTTCCATGAGACTTTGTAACTTACTACTCAGATCTGTTGTCTGACTATACGCTCCATACGATCCTGGATCCACCTCAGTATTTCAGGGTTTGGACTAGAGATCTCTATTGTACTCCCAGAGAATAGGGAACCTTTCTTGTCCTTCAAAGCGAAAAATTATGAATTTATATATCTACCCTGTGTTCTTATGTTTTAGTCTATATCCTCTAAACTGTGGTAATATTTGAAATGTGTTTTTTCTTCTATACTAGGAGCTTGATGTAAGTTATTATTTCTTAAATGATGCATATACTTGTGATCATAAAATAAATTTGGTTTTTCTATAGTCAAAATGATACAAAACTGAAGAAAATATATATTCAACTTCAAAGAATATTCACACTGTATAAAAGTTAATATTAGTACCTTGTGCCAATAATTATAACTTGATTATGAGTTTGTATATTTGATTATTAGTATATTTTCAGTGAAGTCCCTAGACAAACCTACCTTGAGAGTAAGGACTATTTTATTTTCTGTCACCTCTGGAATTCCCATAATCCTCTCCCGTTCTACTTCCCACTTCACATCATACCCCGGGGAAAACCGATTCTTTGATAAGCTCAAAATTGTTCTGTAAAAACAAATTTTACATATTAACATTAATTTTCTAACAACATAATCAAATATCAAAATCAGAAGCTCTGAATATTTATATTCATATGTAATGGGAAATAAATTAAAAAATTTAAATCTGCTATAAGATACAATTGCATAAGCATATAATAGGGGAATTATCCCCAAGCATCTTGTTTCAAACATTATAAAGCAAAGAATCAATGTCCTGTCTGCATTTTTAAGTGAATGAAATTGAATATAAGTGTAAAAGAGAACTCTGACCTGTCTGTGATAAACAGGAGGTCTGCTCTGTCATCATAACTGAGAGGAGCGAAGTCTACAAAGATCCCGGAGGAACGCTGCTCATCCCGGAGTCTGTGTAGGATAAAGTTACCCTGGGCCCTGTACCACGAGTAGGGCTCCAAACCCTGGGCAATAAGATAAATCATATTGTATTTAATTTAATAAAATATTCTTTTGAAAAGAAATGTATTTGTATCTGTCTTTTGATATTAACATTAATTGGCTAGTAAGTTTAATCAATAATTAAAGACTATCGTTATAAACAATGTGATACTAATCCAAAGGAACTGTGAATTTCAACCTACATGATAAGGGTTAATAAACCTGGGTAGTCTCATTCTTATGGCTACTACATCATTCTCAGCAGACCTGTCAAGGAAAAAAGACAGAAAAACTATCAATTTTCAAAAAAAAAAAAACAACTATTGGATTCAATGGATCTCAGGAAGATACGGTATAAATAAAAGGATATACTACTAAGCACATGTGCAGGTATATGTATACAGATTTTATATATATGTTATTAGCCTAGCTAGGGCTTAGATAGAAAACCAAGTTACTGTAATGTAATTTTTTGAAATTTTTAATAAAAATGTTCAAGTATAAATACACCACACATGTTTAAGAAACATATTTCTCTTCTTAAAATTTTTAAAATCAAATAAATGTCTTATTATATTTAACAATATTTTATACATGACCAATATGTAAGGTATATATATAACTATTTGACATTTTACCTGCGGACTCCATCGAAGGCCAGACTGACCATGTCCATCACACCTCCCAGGGGCTGAGTGACCAATCCCAGTAACCCCTTACCGATCCCCTTAAAGAACCCCTCAACTCCCTCCTCAGAAGCACCTGAAAATAAATACAGAATAATGACAATCCCCTTAAAGAACCCCTCAACTCCCTCCTCTGAAGCACCTAAAAATAAATACAGAACAATGACAATACAAGGGATTTACAAGTATTCAATATAATTAAGAAGTTAAAGGCAAAAGTCCAAAGTATAAAATGAATGTAAAAATAAATGTATATTCCAATCATATGCATTCATTTGCCAACCGTTTGTTTAATGAATTCCTGAAACACCCTTTTTTTTTTTAAAGAAAGTCGAAGCTCCTAGCTGTACAAAGTAAATTCAAAATAAAAAATCTTTTCTGTCAAATAATTTACTTTTATGTTAATTTTTATCTATTTTACATTTTTTTTTAAACTAAAATTCAAAATAATTGATTGATGGTATATCTCTAATACAATTAATAATTAAAATAAGCCTACCATGTACAGGATCTAGCACCACCCCCAGCAGACCAAACTTCATCCCCGACAGAAAACCCTTCCCCGCCATGGCCATGCTGTGTGGGAGATTCCGGGGCTGCTGCTGTAACCGACGCACTCTTCTCTATAAGGTCAATAGAAAGTTACAAACCAATTCTACACACCTCATTCAATAAACAGTATAATGAAGCTTTTCAAAATAATATCTTTTTGAACATTTCAAATATGTTAGCATGTCAAGACAATAGTTCTACACGATCCATTATGCATTGGAAAATTGTCATGCAAACATCCATTTTGACCTGTGTCGAGTGTATTTTAAAAGAGAATGATTTTACTACATCTTTTAATTCTGCAGTATCTCATAGTCCGAAAAATCTGACGTTTTTCTGGCTTTTTTACGATTTTGATATTTTACATGCCAGGAAAACATCAGAACCGGCGCCATTACGAAAACTGGGAAATCACCGCCTCCAACCGGAGGCGGCATTCAGAGGTTGATTTTTGATAATTGTAAACCGAATTAAATGCTGAATTCACATTTTATCAATAGTACTACACCTTAAGTACTCACCAACATCGTTTTTATGTACTGTTTATGAAATAATATAATCCGATGAACATATTTTATCTGACTGTTGAGATTTGTTTTCATTTCGTGCATTTAAAAATCGTGCAAGTTCTGAATCGGAATGTGGAGTAGTAATTTCTATTCATCGATATTGGTGAGTTCTAGGAGCATTGTGCCATTGATAAATTGTGATTTCGGCATCTAATTCGGTTCCCAAGTATAGCAAATCAACTTCGAGTGGAGACGGTGAAATTCCCGGTTTTCGTAATGGCGCCAGTTCTGACGTTTTCCTGGCATGTAAAATATCAAAATCGTAAAAAAGCCAGAAAAACGTCAGATTTTTTGGACTACAGTATCTCATTGTATCTAGGGAAGAAAAAAGGAGGAGGAGCAGAGCAGAAAGTCCTACCTTCTGGAACTCATCATCCATAGATAAGTAAGCCAGTGTGTTCCCCAGAGTTCCTGTAATCCTAGCTACAGAGTTAGCTGTTCCTCCTATAAAAAACAATCAAATTAACATAAAAGACAGGACAGCCGCCTATCTTTTAGGAAATTATAGTCTGTGATTATTTTAAACATTAACAGAGCTGCCAATATTCTGAAATGACAAATAGTAAGGCGGGGTCTAGGGATCACCTAGCCTCCCTGCCGCTGAAGATGTTTTCCAACTGGACATGCAATATGAGACATGAATGTGATCGGCCTTCTAAAAGCAAAATGATGAAAGAAGCAAGCGTTGTTAGAATTATGAATATATTATATTAGTAGAAACTATAGACTGCCAACTATGAAAATACTGGTGAATATATTATATTAGTAGAAACTATAGACTGCCAACTATGAAAATACTGGTATTATAAACTTTGAACAAGAAAAACTTAAATCGGAAGAATATAGAGAGAAATCGTAAGACATATTTTAGACGCTGATTTCGTACGCCTTAGGCCAAAATCATAAGGGTTGGCGGCTCTGCATTAACTATACTGTACAATGTATAAGGACTTAGAAGGACTTTTTCTTACCTACAATATGACCCATGGCATTCTCAAATCCTCTGACCATGTTACTGGTGAAGGCATCCTCTCCTTGTATTGTGTCCTGTTTATTATCAGAAAAAAATGAGATCAAAGATTTAAACTTAATAATTTTGATTGATTTGTTTACATGTAACACTTGTCATTTCCTAGATTTTCAGCTGTTAAACTTATCTGAATTAATAGTCCCATGCAAATCAATTTTCACTTTAATTAATTTGGACTCCTTTTTGTGGCACCTCAATTGAGTAAAAAAATAATACTAGAGAGGAAAAAACAACCCTAGTTACCAGCAGAGGTTCATAGAAGAGCTCCCCTAGTCCTTCTGTGATGTCCTTGATGAGGCCGTAGGGGTTTCCTAGAACATCTAGACCAAAAATAACCACATAGATCTGGAGCATCAGCTGCTGGCGGTAGTGAGAGAGAGCCTGGGTCTGCATCTGTAGTGAGGATAGGAGGACACCCCGCCGCTCAAAGAAACCCAGCCTGGAAGAAAAATAGAATTCTAGAGTAATTAGATGGAAAAAATAAAAATCAGGATTTACTACATTGAAATAATGGTATGCATCAGACAAGAATGAACAAGTCTTTGGATTCTTAATTAGTAAAGTTTTTAAAAATTCTTATTAAATTTCTAAAATTGAAAGATGACAAAATATAATGTGGTAAAATTTTCAATGTCATTTCTTACTTGAGCTCAATGTCTTTGACCTCAGTGAAGGTCGCTCCAATAGAATTCCGGAGGAATCCTTTGATGTCTGCCGCTACACTTGGCTGGACATCCCGAGTCAGGTGGGGGGTTCCCCGCAGAGAGAAACTGACATGGACCTATAAATACAATATTCCAATAAGAAACTTACAATTAACAACGCAAAAATATATCTATTTTATTGAAAAGATTTAAAAATTATACTACGGGTATAATGCAAAGAAATCCATTGTCAGAACTCATAATAACCTTGATTGGAGAAATCTTGAACATCTCAAAGAAAATTCTATGTGGCCGTTTCTCAACCTAAAACAGATTTTACAAGGATGCAGTATATTTTATTGAATTTTTATACCTATTAAATAATTTAAAAAAAAAAAAAACTGAGCAAATTCATAATTCTCTTGAAATAACTGTTATTATTTTAATATGTGACTGTTACCATGACTTCAGCTACTTCCTGTAGAGGGCGCTGAGCAACCAGAATGTCCGATTGTAGTTTAGCACTCTGGGAAAAGAAAATTCAACATGTTTGACATAAAGATAACTTTTGACTTTGTTATCATAAATTTGGTGTATAAAAGAGACATCTTTACTGCAGATGTTAGAAAGTCAAAATATTGGATATTTCAAAGTTTGTAATTCCATTATGAGATCTCAGAAATTAAACTGTAAAATGTAAATGAATATAGATATAAATATTTACTTCAGTAGCTTCAGTTGGCATAAGATCAGCGAATGTATCCTGAATAGATTCAATAAAACCCCAGTCTACGGCCAATCTTAGCTCCTGAAGGATCAACTGAAACTGTCTGAAAATTAAAAACATTCATTTCATTGTTGTTGTACATTCAAAATTTCCTTTCATAAGCAGAAACTATATTAAGCTATTAATTCGCCTATTAATCAAACTCAATAATTTATCCAATTTTTGTTATATTAGGCATTTCTGGTACCTAAAACACAGCTTTAAATGTCACATCATTTTGCTTGTAAAACAGTATATATAAACAAAAATCTAGAAAATTGTAAATTTCTGATATTTAATGAAGGTAAAAAATATAATCTGTAAATAGTATATTTGAAAAATAACTATTTATTTGCATTAAATATGGAGGACATCCAGTTCAAAAAACCATGGCCATTTATATAGCTTACATGATATAACATCATCAACTTATTTGAAAAATTATCAGATATATGTGCAATATACATTATATACATCCATGTATTAAATGG
This sequence comes from Saccostrea glomerata, assembly GCA_003671525.1. NCBI lineage: Eukaryota > Metazoa > Mollusca > Bivalvia > Ostreida > Ostreidae > Saccostrea > Saccostrea glomerata. Next base: position 260,183 of record PRKT01000577.1, on the reverse strand, counting down.
AATAGACATATTTTTTATATATAACTATCTAATCATATATATACCAGGTAAATGTATATATGATTCTGTATTTGAGCGAGTGAGAAGAAAGAATTTGTTAGTGAATGTTTTATAATAAAAATCTACAATGTTTATATTTTCTATACCCGTAATGTACTCTGGATGTTAAACTGCAGAATATAAAAATTAAGCTCAATAATTTAAATGTAACCATGAATAGATTGGTTAAATCAATATCCAAGGTATGTGAATTCCTGTTGCTAAAATTTGTCTGAATTCATCAATTTGATTTTAATGTGGGATGTGGAGGCGAAACCGTATAAACCAAGGTCCCATATGTCGCAGTAGGTGCTGGCACAAAAAAGATCCCTCCCTGCTTAATGGCCATGAGTGCCAGGTATAGGACAAAAATTGTAGCTCTCCACCGGCAAGTGGTGGCGTCTCCATATGAGTGAAAAAATTCATGAGAGGGACATTAAACAACATTCAAACAAACAATATAGTTTTGTCTACACTCACCTAAATGTATCTACATTATTTTCAGGTACAACTCGTCTAATCATGCCGAACTCTATACAGGGTTTAGGTCCCTTCTTCTTGACAAGGTAGGCTGGCGTAGGAACACAACTTAACACAGTCTGATGGTAGGCATCTAACAGCTGATTATCAATCTATAACCAACATTTAAAACTGTAAATCACATATTGTGTGTGCATGATTAGCTACTATGAGAAAATTTTAAGTTGATGCCATTTTTGATTCAGATACCCAAATGCTAAGCTTTGCTCAACAACTCACATCATTACATGAAGACATAAGAATATATAATTATTAATAAATCAATTTTCTTTACTTCTTTTACCTTTAGTTAACAATACAATAAATGTATTACATGTAATATTATACATTTAAGGTACCGAAATTATGTAAAATGTGCCTGTATTTTGTATATTCTGGCATTATATTTAAATGTACCTGTATAGTGGCATTATAATTTTAAGGTGCAGGTACCTGTATTTTGTATACTGTAGAAGTCTGTACATTTTTCTGCATGGTATTAATTTATGCTATGTACATCTGGTGACAAATTTTCTGTGTACTTTATGTACATGTAAGGCATATAGTGACAGTCTAGGACATCTGCGTAATTTTCTACATGCAGATTAAACAGAAATTGAGATTCCACGAAATTATAAGACCCCATGGAAAAAAGTACGGCTACAGTATTTTACCTGTATTTTGTATACTCTAGCATGTAAAAGAGTCTGGTGTTCTGACATCCTATGCTGAAAATACAGCCCAGGGTAGGCAACTCTTCTCAGATCTCCAATGTAAGGTTTTGTCATTCTCATGTTCTTAAAATCCACCTAGATACATGTATCAACAATATCAACATGTTACAAAATGTCTCTCATTCTTAGAAAGATATAAACAATCATGAAACTAGAACTGTCCAAACGGGACAAAATACCCCCTGCTGGGTTTTTCAGAAGTAAGTTCTTCCAAAATAAAGATATGTATCAAACACGAATAATGAAATTTTTATTCCAGTGACCTTGAACTTCCCCAAATGACCTTGGGTTAAGGTCATGACACACCCTTGGGTCATGGGCAATCTTTGAGTGAAATGAGAACCTACCAAGTTTATCTATAAGAAAGATATGGACCGGACACGAATTATGAAGTTTTTCTTCCAATGACCTTGAACTTCCCCAAATGACCTTGGGTCAAGATCATGACACTCCCTTGAGTCATGGGCAATCTTTGTGTGAAATGAAAACCTACCAAGTTTATCCATAAGAAAGATATGGACCGGACAGGAATTTTGAAATTTTTCTTCCAGTGACCTTGAACTTTCCCAAATGACCTTGGGTCAAGGTCATGACACACTCTTGGGTCATAAGCAATCTTTGTGTGAAATGAGAACCTACCAAGTTTATCCATAAGAAAGATATGGACCGGACAGGAATTATTAAATTTTTCTTCCAGTGACCTTGAATTTCCCCAAATGACCTTGGGTCAAGGTCATGTCACACCCTTAGGTCATGAGCAGTCTCAGTGTGGAGTTGTAGATTCTAATGTCCCTCTGTAAGAAAGATATGAACCGGACACGATTGCACAGACAGAGGGATGGACGGACAGACGGACAGCTAGACAGACGGACAAGGTGATTCCTATATACCCCCCCAAACTTCGTTTGCGGGGGGTGTAAAAATTTAACTTCCAAGAAATTTCTATCCTGTTTCAGATTCATTGCTTACAATATTAAGATATAAATATTCAGACAGAATTTTCTCCACCTACACTTGGTGACTGGATAAGTGACTGCTAAATATTACCCACAGATCAGGCAAACAATACCTAAATCTGCATCATATATTACCCATAATTCTCTAACTCTATCTTCAGTTGGTACAAAATGTATCTGCATCACATATTACCCATAATTCACTACCTCTATCTTGGTACAAAATGTATCTGCATCACACACTAACTTTATCTTAATACCTGCATCACATATTACCCATAATTCCCTATCTCTATCCTGGTAACCCAGCATGCTTTACATATTACCAATGATTCCCTACCTCTATCCTGGCATCCCAGCATGCCTCACATATTACCAATGATTCCCTACCTCTATCCTGGCATCCCAGCATGCCTCACATATTACCAATGATTCCCTACCTCTATCCTGGCATCCCAGCATGTCTCACATATTACCAATGATTCCCTACCTCTATCCTGGCATCCCAGCATGTCTCACATATTACCAATGATTCCCTACCTCTATCCTGGTATCCCAGCTGGCCTGATCCACACCGTTCTTCCATTGGTCCTCCAGCCAGGTTACCAAGGTGATGTCCTCCAACATCTTCCACTTGTTTTTGACCTCGATCTCCCAGCTGGCGGGCAGACTGGTCAAGCTGACCAGAGCAACCTCTTCATAAACTTCATTGATGATGGAGAGGGTTATACCGTCCAATGAAATCAAGGAAAACCAGGTCACATGTTCTCCTTCATACATCTGTAAAATTGATGGAAAGAAAATTTCAATTAATGTCTGACTTAAATCTTCTTTGCAATGAGTAAATCAAATTTTCCAAAAAAAAAAAAATCTTAAAAATGATTGTAAATAATAGTACCAAAATTTTTGTATATTTATTTCTGAATCACCTCAGATTAACAAGAAAAACTTAATTATTTCATAAAAGAGTTTTTGGATAATATTTCTTTAAATCACAAACTTAAATAAATTAAAATACTATATAATAAAACTCTTAAATTCATTTTCTGAAATGAAAAAAAAATCAAATTAATTAAGAAATAAAATGAAATAAATCATTTATTGTATACTTGTATGAAAAGTAAACAAGTTCTGAATCATTGGTATTAACTATCTTGATAATCAAACAAAACAAGAATAGTATATATGACAAGTTAACATATATTTTATTGATATTCATACTTTCTATTGTTTTAACATTACAAAAAGCAATGCATATAGAGTAAGATTATTTTATGAAACAATAAGCCGCACAAAGCAAATAAAGCAACTACAATTCTACCGGTAGTCAACTTATACTAGTCTATCGAATGGTGCTTTCACTGAAAATTGTACGTTTTCTAGCCTATGTGTGCATTCTAGATCGCCTCTGATCAATACCATGCTGGTATGTGTTTACAAATTTCAGATCTTTCATAGTGTGCATTGAGAAACTCAAGTACATGTATATAATAAAGTTTTTGCTTAAATTAGAAATTTTATCCATCTACATGTGTGGGCCAGAAATTGTGTATTTTCCACCAAGTCCTGCAGTTATGAGTATAATTAGATTAGTGTTATTCGTATATATAGATGGTAGATATTTATTTTTTCAGTAAAAACATCCAAATTGAATCTTTTTTTTCATAAATACCCAGAAAAATTAAGACTTATTTTCATTATAATTTCAGAATCTGTAAATGTATAGAATTTAGCTGTCAGTGTTTTCTTTTTAGTATTTTCTGCAGAAAGCATTTTCCACTAATTTAAGGGTACAATGCTTTGTCTTGCACATTTATAGGCATGAAAACATATCATGTTAACATAATTGATATATGCTAAATCAAACAACATGTCAAATCTACGCTTACTTTTTCAAAAATTAATGTCTGCCAAAAATAATTCAAGCTGAATTTGTTACATTTTCATTATGTATGTTTGCTTCAACTTTAATAGAAGGGGCATAACTTTTTAAAAATTTATCTCAAAATTTTTTTTGCACTTTGGACAAGCCATATTCATTTGTACCTTGAGTTCTTAAAAAAAAAGTTCTCCTCTTAAATAATAAAACTATATCATGCTGTAAATTTCAGGACCTATAAGACAAAGTTAATGAATCTGGGTCAATGTCTAATTTTACAGTTCCCGTAAACAATATAAGGTGATTTAATTTAATTTTTTCTTAATTCAAACATTCAACAATATTTGTAGGAATTTGAAGACTGAATCCATTCATAAACCATTCTAAAACTAGCAATCTGCTTATTAAGAATGAATTAATTTTGTAGATCTATAAAGTTTCCATGTTAATCAAGCTTTCAGACTGCATCAAGCTTTGTGGCTGCAAAGGCAGAATAATATTACCGTGGACAGCAACCGATGCGAGTGAGAAGAATTAACTCCGTAGCAATGTGCCTTCAATAATAAATCAACGACAAAAAATAGCATTTTTAAATTATCAAAACGCTGCATCACATGACACAGTAAACTTTGTCTAATCTGAACTACTTTGGTTCCAAATCAACCTGCCATATTAAGACAACATTCTGGACTAAACAGCATTTGAAACAAATGAAATTATTGAACGTAACATGATAAGTTTTACATGGTCTTAGATGAGATTTTGGAATATATGACAGTCATTTCAGATTAGACAAGTTTCACTGTACATAAAAACATGCATAGCGCTATGCATCCCAATATTAATAAGCTACTAATTATATAAAACATGCTTTGAAAAAATGATGCAAAAGTTTAATATTAAAAAATATTTCATTTATTTGTCTAAAATTGGTTTTCTAGAAAAACAAATTATCTAAATGAACGAGGGATTTAAAATCAAAATATTGTACGATGGCAGGGCTAAAATTGTTTAATGCTTTCAAACTGTGCTGGATACAAGATGCATTCACCTCAACAAATAAACACTTCAAAGTAAATAATGAATTCAATCTATAAATTTCCAAGTGAAAGTAAATTTTCAAGTGAAAAAAAAAAATCTGAATTATAGCAACACAGTAACAGTTACTGTTAATTTTGGAATTTGATGCCAATTTTTAGCTTGCAAGTGGCAAAGGTAATTGCAAAACAAATTAAAAAAATCACTAAAAATTCCTTTCCATCACTCACATTTAAATTTTTCATGTATGTAGTTTTCTATTTGGATTAGATAATAGAGTCAAAGATTAAAAAAATAATTTAACAGTGAGAACTACATGTAAGATCAATAAATGTAAAAAGTTGTGTGCATTTCAATAATGAACAAAATGTACATGCTAGAAAATTTAAAGATATGGCATATTAGCAGGCACATGCAACATCTTATATTTAAAATATCAGTTAGTTGGGTGCTGCTAGTTTGAAATCAATATTAATAAAAAAAAGTTTGTACTATTCTTAAATATATCTAACATGCAAAATAATAAATTGGTCAGGAGTAAATAGTCTTTCCTTTTTAAAAGTCTTATCAAGTTACTTTAAACTTTTTTTAAATTTACATATTTTTCACAAGGAAGTTGTAAATAATTATATATATAAACAAAAAATTGCAAAATTTTAATATTATATTATACATTGATCACCTCAAAAATATGAAAACAAATTTCTCATCCTTTGGCCCTTTCTGTGGAATATCAGCTATTTTAAAAAATAAATCTTTTCCTATTTATTTCCTATTCAATTCTCACCATTCTTGATGCCTCAGCAACTCGAGGGTCTTGTGTAAATAGCACCACCCTCTGCTGCCTGTCCAGGAAGGAGACCCAGTATATGGTCATCTTGTAGGCCTTGGTTTTGAGTCTGGATCTTAGATCCACCCCATCAACACTGTCCCCTCCTTCCTCTTCTTCCTCCCCAGCATCTGTCTCATCTGTACAACACACGTCAGTCAATTCATACGTAATTAACGGCCTAACAGTTTAGACAAATTACGATTTGATCATTACACATGCAAGTCTGGTAAGAATGACTTCCTACATGTAAATCATCACTTTCAAGACATGTAGAAGCCTGCATGGTGCAGTGGTAACTGGTAAGAATGTCTGCTCTCAAGTTGCAAAGAAAGGAGTTGATTCTTACGTCACAGGTTCGAAGCCCACCCCATACGGAAAAGATTTTTAACAAACTACTATTAAACCATCAACAAACTACCAACAAACTATATTTTTGTGGTTTGTTAAAGTAGTTTGATAGTATAGCATTTAATGAACCACTAACAAACCACTTTTTCTAAAAATAGCTGCAGTGGTTTGTTAGTCTTTCATTTCTGGTGATTGTGGTTTCTTTATAGTTTGTTAGACTTGGTATCTTGCAACAGTGTTTTATTAGTATAGCATTTGCATCTAACCACATGGGAAATTACTTTACAGACATGTTTAGGGTTGAATTATCTAGAATTGTTGAAGTTTCCAAGAACAGCTTAATCTTTACATCCGGTGTAAGCTATTTGCGCCAATTTTCAAACCACCAGCAGGTCAGAAACAAAGGAACTGGTGATGGGACATTCAAATTGTTAGTATCATCATAGTATAGTTCTGTAAGATCCCTGACTGAAATAGCAGCAATTAACATTATGAAAAGATGGATCTGGATACAGTAGAGGTATTTAATGCATGTCATTATGTAATTAACCCTCTGTTAGTGTGGATGTGTATGCTTTTTCCTAGCTTTGGGGTTTTATTTATTTTCAGATTGACCTATAATTCCTATACTAGTTTAGATCAGTTATGCATTGGATTATGGGAAGTATACTTGAGAATAAGACAAAAAAGATGTCTTTCAAAGTTGCAATGAGGCCAGAAAAAAGGAAATATTGCAGCATTTTCCATGCTAGATGAAGCAGGGAATATTTAAAAGTCAGCTTGAAGAACATTTTTTGGTGAAAAATACTATGAAGATGTGCAGTCAACATGAAAGAGAATATATGTGATAAGTACATGGACTGTTTGACTTGGAATTGCATCTCCTAAAAAAAGGGAACATATGTTGGAATGTTGCACTTGCATTGGCTACACTTGTGAATCCTGGAATTTAAATACTCTGAAACAAGACTCGTTGAATGTTTCAAAATGTGATTGTTTTAGCTGTTTTCCAAGACTTGTGGATTTGTAAAGGAAAATTCAAATCTAGTGTTTTGCTGATGGATTTGTTACCAGTGATTTGTTAGTAGTTTGTTAGAGTGGTTTGATAGTAGTTTGTTAGCGTGGTTTGATAGTAGTTTGTTAGAGTGGTTTGATAGTAGTTTGTAAGAGTGGTTTGATAGTAGTTTGTTAGAGTGGTTTGATAGTAGTTTGTTAGAGTGGTTTGATAGTAGTTTGTTAAGAGTGGTTTGATAGTAGTTTGTTAGAGTATAGTTTGTTAGCTCATTTGCATGTGATTTGCTATACTATTAAACTACTTTCAAACCATAGTGGTTTGTTAGTAGTTTGTTATAGTAGTTTGTTTGCCCTTTTTTTCCGTATGGGACTGTGGGACATTGAGACTGATCCTTCGGATGAGACCCTATAAACTGTTGTCCCATGTGGCAGTAAGCACTGGCAAGAAAAAGATCCCTCACTGCTCAATGGCCCTAAGTGCCGAGTATAAGACAAAATTTTTAGCTATCCGATGGCATGTGGTGGTGTCTCAATACGAGTGAAAAATTCTCCATAGGGATGTTTATCAATTTACAATCAATCTTCACATGCTTAGCAAAAAAGAATTGTCAAGAGACTAAATTGTGCTTTCAATGTATGATCTATTTTTGAACAACTTAAGGTACTTTACCTGGAAACATAAATTGAACACAAACAAGAGGCCCAGGGGCCACATCGCCCACCTGAGCAATTGGCTAGGAAAAACACATATCAGATCAGAACTGAAATTTTACTGAGGGGAGGGGGGGGCTTGAATTTAAACCCCCAAAGGGGTCATGATTTGAACAAATTTATTTAGAATCTACACTACCTGAGGATGATTCCCTATAAATATCACTGTAAGCATGGCTTTGAAGTACTTGAAAAGAAGATTTTAAAAGGATTCCCTACATATTCCTATGTAAAACTTTGATCGACCATTTTCGCCCCATCCTACCCCGGGGGTCATGATTTGAACAAACTTGAATCTACACTACCTCGGGATGATTCCACATGAGTTTCATCTTTCCTGGTCCAGTGGTTCTTGAAAAGAAGATTTTTAAAGATTTTTCCTATATACTCCTATGTAAAACTTTGATTCCCCATTGTGGCCCCGCCCTACCCCTGGGGGGTCATGATTTGAACATATTTGAATCTACACTACCAGAGGATAATTCCATATGAGTTTCATTTTTCCTGGCCCAGTGGTTCTTGAGAAGAAGATTTTTTAAAAACGCCATTAATTTTTCTCTAATTCATAATTATCTCCCCTTGGAAAGAGCGTGGCCCTTCATTTGAACAAACTGAATCCCCTTCACCTAAGGATACTTTGTGGCAAGTTTGGTTGAAATTGGCCCAGTGGTTCTTGAGAAGAAGATGAAAATGTAAAAAGTTTACGACAAGGCCAACAACGCTAACAACGACAGACGATGGACAAATTTTGATCAGAAAAGTTCACTTGAGCCTTCGGCTCAGGTGAGCTAAAAAGGCCTGAATTACTTTATAATTGATTTTTAAAATGTCAATATCAAAACAGATAGCTTAATTAGAACACAATGGTACAAATACTTTATACCTACCTTCAGGACTGGAGTCCTTGCGTCCATCTGTGACGTCGTTATAATTATACGTACTGGATGACTGGACCAACTTCACGGTCAAACGCTTTGGATTGTAGCTGTCCTGTAAGGATAAAGCTTAACTCTAACTAGTGTTGCAGTGTTTCAGTTTTAATTTGATTGAGATAAAAGAGAAGAATTTCTACTTGCTTAATAGAAAATTTAATCAATTCTTTGAAAAATTTACTCTCTTTTGAGAGCTACATGACGCTGAATTAATACTGACAGCTTGTGATCTCAAAACTTATTTCCATAGAGATTAGAATATTTCTAATAAAAGTCTTCTTATTAACCTTGGTGATGTCTATTTCGGACTCCTGACTCTTCTTCCCATTATACACATTCCACAGTAGTGTACGAGTACCAGTAGGATTGTCCCACGTATACAGTATAGACTGGTTCTCTCCCAACACTGTCATCTGGTGCTGGCCCCTTCAAAAATCAACATACATGTAGTGTTCATATTGGGGGGATAAACTATGTAATTGTGCATACATTCCTACTGCTTTTAAACGTTAATGGAATCCAAGACTTTATCCACCCAGCCTCAGCCTGCTTAATAAATATAAAAAATACACAACTGAATCATTATGCCCTCTTGCACTTCTTACTTTTGTCTGACGACGATGAAGACATCCTCACACAGGTTTTCTATCTGTACAGGAGCATCTCCGACGTCATAGTCAGAGAAGGAGATAGTCCTAGACGTCTCTAGTCCTCCAGATACCTCCACACATATAGCTGTCTGTAATAGATAATGAATTAATTAACAGGAGGACAGATTACATGCTTGATCATAGAGATAGTCCTAAATGTCTCTAGTCCCCCAGATACCTCCACACAGAGCTGTCTGTAATAGATAATGAAATAATTATCAGGAAAACAGATTACAGGATTAATCATATACCGTATATACTCGCCTATAAGTCGGTCCGCCTATAAGTCGGTTGTATTTTTTGGCGTAATTTGGTGGGATTTGCTTTTGACCCGCTTATTAGTCGGTACAATTTTTGCCAAAATCTCGTGACAATTTGAAGTAAATCCATTGATGTTTTAATCTGGTTTCAATTAACATTTTTCGAAATGACACTGATATTTAATCTTAAAATTATGAAAATAAGGGGCAATACTCACTTAAAATACAAATAAAATTATTGAAATATGTAAATACCTGTACTTATATATATAATCAAAGAATACATAAATTATCTTATACCAGGGTATATCCAGACAATTTCTTTGATAATCATCGGACATGCAAATAAGATACTACCTATTTGCCTCCAGAAAAAAATACCAATCTCTTTATGACTCGCCTATAAGTCAGACATAGAGTTTAAGACCAATATTTCACTCCCAAAATACCGACTTATATGTGAATATATACGGTAGATAGTCTGGGATGTCTCTAGTCCCTTAGAAACCTCCACACACATAGCTGTCTGTAACACAACAAATCACTGAACAGGAAAACAGATTAATTGTTTGATCATCTATATACATGTTAACTTATGATAGAGATGGTTAGTACATTAATTTTACAGTTGAACCTTGGAACATATGTGTCTCTTACATGGAGATCCTGAATACCATCGATTTAACCTTGATATGTGAATAGTTATTGTCAATTAAGGAATATTTGAACCTCCAAAGCACTTTGAACTTCATATGTGCTTTAACCAATGTGACAATATTTCAAATCTTTAGATACCTCAATTTTTTTCTTACTGTCTTTGAGTTTGAAGCAAATAGATTTGACTGTATATGAAATGTCATGTAATTACATGTACAATGTATATCTGATGTTGTAAAGAAAGACAGCGTTCATGATTATCATAAAATAAAAGCTACAATAGATGTTTATACCCCGTTTTCCATCCTGAGTACGGTGTTATGGAGACTGTTGACAGGGAAGTGTTCTGACGTGATGTTACTGTCACTGTACTTAATTACCATCTTATCACTGGTTGTGGCCGGCCAATAGGGCTTACACTGAAAAATAAACTCACCCATTAAACCTACAGACTGATTGATTTCTTCCAGTTTTAAAGATTTCTCATTGTTTTTTAGTAATGACTAAGACAATAATTTAATGTCTCAAAGATTTGTTACAGTACATGATCACTTAAAAATTCTAGTTTAATTAAGCATTTTAAGATTTTCTAAAACAGTTGACAGACTGAGGCAATTTCAAAATGAATATCCAAATGCATACTACCTGTGCTAATGATGTACTCTGAATGGTTTTTCTGTTTTGAATCTACCTACCTCGCCCACTGCAATGTCCAGCCACAGGTCAGTAGCCTCGTTCTCCTCCATGTACCTCAGACCACGCGAGGACTTGTTGACCACCAGAAAGAACGGGGTGATAGTCACTATTCTGGTCAGCTTCAGATCTGACCACTGGAACTGCAGCATCAGCTACAAATAAAGCAGAATAAGGCTAATAAAAAATTCAAAATAACATAAAACTTCACTTATACAGCGTATACATTATCATTTCTTAAGACTGAATTCAATGCAAAATGGAATACTGTTATTTGTAGTATTTTTGAATTCATTTTACATTATTTTTATAGAAAAATAAAGAAGAAAATACGGTTGTTACCACTATCGGCCTAGTAAATTCGTCAAAAATAAACAATGATATCTTCAGAAATAAAGTGTTGATATATTTTGTACACGATCAGGTCTATCTGATGATGAATGTGAAATGGCGCCAAAACGTCACACAAACGCTACGTAAATCTCAAAACCATACCATGTTTCAATATATTCTCAAAAAATGGCCGTTTTTATATCTTTGATCGCAAAATTCACTTTGGCCGCAATGAACGCGATTCATGAAACTTACATATATTTTTTATAACGCAAAAATGTTTCAATTTAACAACATCTTGTGAATCGCGTTTGCTGCGACCAATGTTGAAATTGAGTTTATATGCCTTCTTCGTTATTCCGGATTTCAAGTTGAGAAATCTAATGTGAACTTATTTTTCAATTAAAGGCACCGTAACTGCTGTTAATTTTTTTTAGAAAGTTACAAAATGAGTAAATAAGTCTAATCATTATCATAAGAACATAGGCTGAACAATAAATTGGGTAGACAATATATTTTATCCACCCTTCAGGTTCAGGTAAAAATTATGGATAGGGATAACGTTAGATCAGCATGCTTAACGATTGAAGTTAGTGTTCATCTGAACCCACCCACCCCCCAAAAAAAAATAAATAAAAATAATGGAACAGAGAAAGATTGTAATAATACGCAGATAAGAAAATATTTAAATAATCATGATTTTTAGGTCTTTTTATGTTTGTTTTGCAACTGATATGTAATTGTTTGATTCTCGCCTGGAAATAATTATGAATATTACGCAATAGACTCATTGATGACGTCACAATAGACCGTGTAAAAAAAATACTTTCAACTTTTTTTAAGTTGCTTACTTGCTGTTGATAATATTTTTTAGAACTTCAAAATTCCTTAGAATAGGTAATTTGAAAGAAATATGACAATCCATAATTGTGAAGAGATCCTGAGATTATGTGGACGAGAAAGGTAAATTGTTTTCACCATCAATATGGAAGGTTTTTTTTTTAGATAAAGTAAATTCAATCGATCTAAGCATACTTATTCAAAATAAGAATAAAATTGTTTGTAAAATTGTTAACAAATAAATTGTTGCATGTTCCTTCTGAAATACGTTCTGAAATCTAGAAAACGAAAATATGATAGATTTTATTTTTTTCAAGGTAAGCTGTCCGACAAAATGAGTCATTGTCGCTGTAAATATCAATATCTCGTACACCCGATGGTATTAAGATCATATAAGTGGGCTTCATTGTTTTCGGTGTATTATGTAAAATGAATAAAAACCAATGCGTTTAATAGATGTATATTTAGTAGTGCATTGCATAATACAGTTCATTACACGGTTTATAAGTATAGAATGTAATTTAATTATGAAATTGGGGGGTGGGGGCACGTCCCTTCGTTTGGGAGAGTACCTGTATAATAATTTCAAAAAATTCCATACGTAACATTCAGAAACCTAGTTTTTTGACTGATTCATAAACATGTTCTTGCAAAAAAATCTTCACCTACCCCCACCCACCCCCCTCTTCCGCCCTTCCCGTGACAATTTGTATGTATGTACCTTGTTTTTCCTTTAAAAAAAACAATACTTGAACTGACTTCGTAATGTTGTTTTCCTCCATAAATTGCAACAAAGTTGTAGGGGGTTATACATATGTATGAATGAGTTATAAATATGATATATATAAGTGCGACTGTCGTGTGAAAAAACAGATGAATAAATATATATTCATTTTCTGGCTTGCACCTGCATTTTTTCTTATTACAACTTGCTTTCCTTATTTTACTCCAGCAATTGCATTTTAGTGTCATTGTTCAAAAAAGTTGTGTAAAATCGAATTCGGAATTTTCTTTCGTCCACTTGAAAACAAGACAGCGGTAAATAAGTAAATACAATTGAATTTCAATTGACGACTTTAAAAGTAAATGCATAAAAGGCAGTCCGATTAAAATTAAACCTTCACTAGCTCCTTCTTATTTTGTTTGTCGCATGAAGGGTGGTGTCTTCTATAAATCTAAAAGTTACAAGAACATTTGGACATTCTGACCTTGACTGGGGGTATTTCCGTCAAAAACAATGTACGTAGTTTTGATTTTTAGCATGTTAATCTACTGGGAATTAAATGAAATGGTCTGTGAACATCTTGGAAAAGCTCATTCAGTCATACAGTGGTTTAAAAGTAAATAATCTGAAAATTGGCGACCCCTACTGTAAATTAAATCAATGGCCGTCCCTTAAATAATAACAAGGAGTTCAGTTTTATTGATGTTGACTTATATTCTGTTATGATATACATGCACATACATCAAATATGGCAGACTGTTAAAAATGAAAATAAAGATACATGATGTATTATTTGTATTAAACTTGATAAAAGGACATATGGATGTTAATCGTACGGTTTTCATGTCTCAGAAATATAGTGTTTTGGGGGTAGCATTTGGGGGGGGGGGTTATGTAGTGGTTGTGTTCTCTTCCATGATGTGACCTTGTTACAGAGTTTCCCAAGAAGTTCTGAATACACACAACAAACTTACAATTGACTATATGTGCAGTTGCATGCACAAAGTTGTGGGTTATCAATGTAGAGCTGCGAGAATGTTTTGTAGCATGGTGGAGTTCATCACAGATTTAAATGTTCTTTTCACAGCTCCTCTTTTCCGCGAAAAAAATCTTGCGTTTCCAAAACAAGTTTTACTGCTTTTCCGTGATTATATTTTTTCTTTCCTGCCTGTTACGGTATTTTACCATGTAGCCCTTAATTCGAAGAGCTAAGTTAAACCCGTTTCTCCTTGATCACCTCTGTCTAATGTCATTTTCACACTTTTTTAAAAGATGTATATCATTTTGTTTCAATTGCAGCAATCTCTTTTAGACCGGTTTTTATTGATCGGTAAAACACATCGACATTCTTTAAATTATTGAACTTTCTGAAAATAAATTCATCATACATTATGTCTCGTACGTGTATGCATTTGTACACATGTAAGGAGGGAAATGCATGTAAATGCAGGTATATTTTGTCAATC
>PRKT01000577.1:138044-244634 GCA_003671525.1 Saccostrea glomerata | reverse complement strand
CCACGAAATAGGATTTTCGATTTTGTGCAACTTTTAATTTTTCGGGGTTTTTTTTTGTTTTGTTTTGTTTTGTTTTCTTTGCTGGTCAACTTTTTTAAGTAAAAAAAAATTCAGATTGCCCCATCCCCCATTTTCAAAAAAACGATGCTACGTGCCTGAAAAGTACTATACTGTATAATAAAACCGAAACAAAGTTATGCCAGATAAATATAAATGTCTTAGCTTAATCAAAAATCAATCTTGAATAGAAAAAAAAAAATCAAAGAAAATGCTGGCATAAAAACTGATTTTTATGTTGCATTCAAGATTTTATTCGCAGTATAAAAGCACACCTTGCGCTTTCAAGTGTACGTACATAGAATTATGTATGTATATTCCTGTACTTGTATATACCGAAATAAGTAAATAAAAGGTAGGCATGATTGTATCGTATACTGGTATTTTAAAATTTAATGTAGTATCTTATTTATTATCATGAATTTTAGAGAAATGGAGAGGGGAAAAATTCTGACAATAAATACGCTTTCTTGATGAAATAGTTTTTCTCGGAAAATTATCTCCTTAAATGACCCACGGTTATTGTAAATATCAATTCATATAAAGAAAAACAAGAGGCCCATGGGCCACATCGCTCACCTGAGAAGCGTTGACCATTCTGTTCTTTACCAGATTTCCCCCTTGTTATACATAATACATCCCCACCCTACCCCACTGATCATAATTTAGACATTTTGAAATCTACACTACCCCATGAACTTTCCATGGGGACATATGTTTCAGCTTTTTTGGCCGAGTGGTTCCTGAGAAGATTTTCAAAGATTTTTCCTATATATTTCTATGTAAAACTTTGATTCCCTATAATGGCCCCACCATTCCCCCGGGGGTCATGATACCTACAATTTAGAATTTACACTACCAAAAGAATGCTTCCACATAAGTTTCAGCTTTTCTGGCCCAGTGGTTCTTGAGAAGAAGATTTTCAAAGATTGTTCCTATATATTTCTATATAAAACTTTGATTCCCCATTGTGGCCCCGCCCTTCCCATGGGGGTCATTATTTGAACAATTTAGAATCTACATTATGCCAGAATGCTTCCACATAAGCTTCACTTTTTCTGGCCCAGTGGTTCTTGAGAAGAAGATTTTCAAAGATTTTTCCTATATATTTCTATGTAAAACTTTGATTCCCCATTGTGGCCCCGCCCTTCCCCCGGGGGTCATGATTTGAACAATTTAGAATCTACACTATACCAGGATGCTTCCACATAAGTTTCAGCTTTTCTGGCCCAGTGGTTCGTGAGAAGAAGATTTTCAAAGATTTTTCCTATATATTTCAATAAAAAACTTTGATTCCCCATTGTGGCCCCGCCCTTCCCCTGGGGGTCATGATGTGAACAATTTAGAATTTACACTATACCAGGATGCTTCCACATAAGTTTCAGCTTTTCTGGCCCAGTGGTTCTTGAGAATAGTCGAAAATGTGAAAAGTTTACAGACGGACAGACAGACGGACAGCTAGACGGACGGACGGACAGACGGACGGACGACAGACAAAATGTGATCAGAAAAGCTCACTTGAGCCTTCGGCTCAGGTGAGCTAAAAAACTAAAACGTTTAATTTAGAACAAATTAAATAAAAAAAGATAAGTAATAGACTTAAATACGAATTTATTTTTTAGGTTGAGAAATGTACAATTCTTTACGCTGTACAGGAATCATTACGTTGAAATTTGATAACGCCATGTGAACGTTATAACGTCATGACGTCGTCAGTGTTATTTTCCTAAGAAAACATTGCATTTTTAGTGAGTTGTGTAGGGAAAACGGTTTGAATTATTTTCAAAAAATAAATTGATTTAGAACAGGGGTATCCAAGACACATTATTTGAATATTATAACCAGATTTTGGGACTAGGCGGATTTTGGTGCCTAACGTACCTTCTTTTTTATAATAAAAGCTGAATCTTTCATATGTAGATGGAATTTATGCAATAACTTATCATGCTGTATTATAATTAAGTTAATATTTTACTTACAATCTTAAGGAATTTCTGAATTTCTTGATAACATTCAAGTTCTTTTCCATCAGTGACTACATTTCTGTCCTTTCAGAAGTTACTCACCCTATACTTTGTCTTCCTCTCCTTGTCATTACAGATGACCACACCAGAATTTCCCACAGTATCCAGGGAAAACGACTGAGACCAGCGTGAATTGTAAACCTTTATCTTAGCCTATAACAACCACAGCATAGAAAACATGTATAGTTACATTGATCTTCAAAACTATCAAAGAAAAAGACTTTTTTTAATTTATAGCAATATTACCTTCTTTGGTCTATTTTTCTTGAATCGGAATAAAACAGGTGAAGTAACATTTGATGGACAATCAAACACAGCATCTGATTTTGAACCCTGCAGAAAAATAGTTACATAAAGATTCAATAAGGTGCAGCAACTCATTCAATTTAATTGAATTGGATTTTTGCATGCTATAAGATTATAGTATATACTTTTTTAAAGATTCAATTCCCCTTGCAAAAACAAAACTATTATTATTACTTTTTTTATATCCGAGATTTGAAACAATAATAGATATATTTCTGACTCAGATAAAAATATCAGACAATTAAAGTCAATTTAACTTATAGAAACGTGGGATTATTTAAGTTCAAAATTGGTGAAAAATTTAATTTGAACTAAGATAGCAAATATCATGTAAATTACACTTAATCTCGTACTTTTATATTTCATATGTGCCATATAAAGCTTTAAAGTTCACAGACTAACAAAAGCCATACTCCTCCTCTTAATTCACACTTAAAGAAGCAACATACTTTTTGCAATCATGATAATATTATGTAAAAGAAACATTAACAGGTAAAAATAAACGTATCAAACAGGTACAGGTTCATTATACTTGCTCACCTTGACCTGAATAACCAGATCTGTTTTATTGACCAGCCAGTAGGGACTGTACACATAGAGGTCAACCATAGACTGCTGGGTGGCGTGAACAGTCAAGGTCAAATACTTATTGTTGTTTCCCGCGTTACCAAAGTCATAGGGTGCCATGGAGACGGCCTTGAACTCTTCAAGGGTCTGTGTGATTTCATACACCCCTGTCCAGTCTATACTCTGGTAATCCTGGATCTGTTGAAGAAAATCAAGACATAGAAATGATATGAGATGTTCAATGAATACCATTTACTTAACGATTTTGCTAATGGTATTTCTTGCGTCATTCTTTGAGATTTGAGCAAACTGTTTGTTGAATTTTGTGATTTAAATAATTATACAAATGAAATTGGATAAAGAAAATCAGCAAGAATCATAAGAGTTCATCTTTTGTCACTAGTACATATTAGTGGAATCATACTATGAGTATTTAAATCATGTCACAGACAGGTAAATTGGAGCAGCACTTCTTTATACAGTTAAACCTGGTTATGTTGAACTCAATGGTACCAAGGATTAACCTTCTAGATATAAAGGAATAAAAGATATTCAGGGTAAAGTACTTGAAGAATAAGCTAGAATTTGGACTTCAAATCACATTAACATACAATGTCATGTATAAAAGACAATGTCATGTGTCTATGGTATTTGAGATATTAGTGTTCATGATATTGAGTGATATGTTCATTGACAACTGTAGTGTTTTTAGACAAAGTTTTCAAACAGGATAGGTTACAGACAAGTAGATATAGGTATTCAACTGTAGTCAATGTGTTGTTTTAGACAAAATTTGCAAACAGGATATGATTACATGTGTTACAAACCTGTAGATGTAATTTGTAGCTCTGTTTGAGGTCCACACTGTGTAAATGACAAGATTCTCCCATCTGTAACATCACAAAGGCTGACCGCGTCCCCTAGCGTCAAAAACATCACACAATTAATAACTGTACACTCAGCAATTCACTTTCATTAGAGAATTCACTATTCTTGCTAGTAGTCTAGAGCAATGAATTTCACAATTATTTATAATTTAGATAATTTTTTTTCATTTTGTCATGTTTGTCCACTTATCCTTTTTTAAATGTTAATCTTATGCTTCAGCGTAATAATTTTATACTTCATTCAGAAAAAGTATTAATTATAGCCATTACCTGCAGTTATTTATTACTGACAACAATCAGTGAAATTATTTAATAAGTTGATGTAGGAAAATACTGTACAACTTAATTTAATTTTCTCTTTTTTCTCATTAGAAAGTTAAATATTTATCTTAATTTTATTAATAAACCAAATTTAAGTACAGTCAAACTTTGTTATCTCGAACTTGAAGGTACTGCGAAAAACTTTGAGATATCCGATGATTTGAGATATTGAAGGTAAAATACTTATAGAATAAAATTATGTGGTTCTGACTTCCAAATCACTTCAACATACCCATGGTTTTTGAGCTATCGGAGTTCGAGATACGGAAGTTTAACAGTATTTCTCTTGATAAACTAATTAAAAAAAAAAATGTTTTAAATTCCACTTTGAAATGCATAACATCAACATTTAACACTACCTAACACCTTTTGACTGACTGTGCTATACAAAAGGCTAAGCTGCGTGTATAGTTTTATATAAACATTTAAGAAATTTATGATTAGGCATGTATCAAATGTTCTATACAGATTAAAGCTGCAATTCTCTGTGATATATATAATTTATGGAATGCTTATAGTGGTGTCAATTGTATACATTTGCCAATGAAAATGGTTTTCCCCTTTCCCCTAAATTGCTAATCCAGCAAGCCATATATGACCTTGACAAAACGACCTTCATGAAAGACTGTATTTATATTCAGTAATTATACAGTTTAAAGTATCTCAACATTGACACTTTCCATCAACAGAAGATCCTTTTGACTGTTGACTTTAATTAACCTTTGCGACATGATCCTGAACTGCATAGTCATTTTGAAATTTCAATGTTAAATTGTTCCCAGAAAACAAGACTGAGCCAATATGTCTTTAAATTTTTGTCAGAAAGAAAATATTTTTTTTAAACATTCCAATTAAACAAAACATATGAATTATTTAGATCTTGTGCAAATACGTGTATGGTGACAGATACATGAACCAAGTTTGTTTACCCCACTATTGTGTAAATCAGAAAGCATCTTAAGTTATAGGACAATAATGCAAATGATTTCCCTTCCTTTTTTTGGTTAATTTAGTATAAATCACTACAGATATTGCTTGAAAACCCAACTGTCTAAAATAAATATTTTGTCACTTTCGTGATTCTACAATTTCTGGGAAGGCTAAAATAACAAAAGACCTTCTAGTCTAAAAACTGAAACCAAAGTTTGTCTATTTGTACTGCCAGGAAATATTTATCTATCTTTCTAAACCTCTGGAAATGAATGATTATAGCACAGCAACACTGTATCAAATTAAACTTAGAAGAAATCATTTCCCAAACTCACAAATTCTAAATGTATAATAACATTCTATTATACTCACTGCTGCCTGTAAAAAATAATCAAAAGTAGAATAATTTCATTGTTTAAAAAAGCTAGACTAATATAACTAACAATAATTTTTTAAGATATCTAACAAAGACTAACATTATAAGAATTTAAATCTGGAGGAGTAGTATAATTATAAATATACAGTGAAAACTGTCTAATCCGACACCTGAATAATCTGACACACTGTGAATTCTGATGTTAAATTTTGTTCCCATTTTACAATTTTCCATGATTTTAACACTGTGCAATCAGACACCCTGTCTACTCCCAGTGCATGTCAGAGAAGACAGGTTTCACTGTTTCTTTACTTATGTATGATTAGTGTTGTTACTGTTCTATACATCATATATATGTACTTATAAACTTAATTAGTAATTAAAAATTTTACCTAATACAGAAACCTTGTATTTATTTATATAACTGCTAAATTGAGGAACCCCTCAAAAAGCTGTCCATTGTTTGATTTATAAACTATGAAATTCAATCCAAAATATCTTCCCTAAGAATAATTTATTTAAAAGAAAAGAGTTTATGCATGTGTGTGTGGACTATTCCTTATTTACTTAAAAAAAAATCCAGAAGCTATTAAACCTAGCAATTCTACTAACATTTTGAATTAATTTTTTTTTAATTCATAATTTAATAAAATAAAAATGTACAGGTAGATGCTGACCTCTAGTGAGTACTGTACATTGTAAGGGAGATAATTATGCAGTATGACTGGTGGACTTAAGGTTAGCTGGTAATATGGCACTCCTGTAGGCACTGTCTGTGCGGGAACCAGCTTACTACCATCGGAACAGATCACCTTTAAAAATCAAATATACAGGTAAGAAAAATTAATTTCCTAAATTCAATTCAAATAATAAAATTATTATTCCAAAATAATACATCTTAGAAAATGAAAGAATTACAGTAACTGTGGAATTAATTTTAATTATTTATTTTTTTCACATTAAAACCATTCATAACATTCTTTTATATTTCCAGACCATGAAATAAAATGGTTCCATGTCAGCCTCTGTCAGAGGACAGCTATAAATCTTAGATTTTTCTTTCCCTAAGAAATCCTTCCACCAGATCTTTGTCTGTGTCATTTTATAGCTGTAACTCAAAACAAAAACCATTCACAAATGACACAAATCACATCATTTCTTCAAAAGTATTTCTCAGTTTACTACTTTTTCTGTTGAACATTTTGCATATTTAATGAAAAGAATCAAATTGAAATTCAATTTAATTTAAAAGTATAAAACAGATCACCAACACTTTGTGAGAATGCAGCAGTATATTTATTTTGTTGACCTGTTTCGACCTGTGACGGTCGTCAATTTAATTTACAAAAAGCAAAACAATGTGTTCTAAAAGGAAGTTGCCCTGGAGCCATTTTTTTTAAGTATAAACAATTTATTAAAGAACTGTTTATTAAACAATGGGAACAAGATTATTACAACCTTATTAACAAAATTCTTTTATTTATGAGTTCTACAGTAAATCACAGTGTTCCTCTCACCTGCTGTCCGAGGGACACATGAACAGCTCCAGATGGTAGGCCACAAACAGCGGGACGTTATACACGTCTCCCGTCTCTATGGTAACCAGTTTGGAGAACTCTTCAGTGTCACTCTCCACTTCCTGGTACGACTTCAGATCCTTAGTATTACAGAACACATCCATAGGCATAGCTAGGTTATTCTTTATCTGCAAATTAATTAAAATATTCCAAAGATTGCATTAACATAAAATAAAGTTATGTTGATAGAAACATGGGTTTTTAGAGGTCTCATCTTTTTAAATGTTAACTTTGTAAAAACTGTGCAGTATTGTGCATTATTTATTCTCATTTTACTTCATATGTGTCCAACTCTATATGAAATTTTAATTAAAACCACTTTTAATAACAAGACTATAAATGCCCTTCCCTCTTCCCTCCCCCCCCCTCCCTTCTGGGTTTTTAACAAACCTGTAGAGGAGACAGGAAGTTGATGACTTTCCTTCCATGCCACACATCAATGTCTAACAAGTACCAGTACTTTGTCTTATGCTGTAATTTACAGGAAAAAGTAACTTCAGTGGTAATGATGTAAATCAATTGTACCGGTAATAAAAACACTCAGTGCATGTTTCTCAACAGAAAGCAGAGAAAAGAAACATCTTTTATGCACCTACTTAAATCAAATATTATAAGCTTTTAATCGTTAGTTCAAGGATATTAAGATTTCAGAAAAATATATTAAGATTGAAAAAAATATAACAACACTTAAATGTACGTGTACACAGGGAACTTGATATGCAGTCCTGATCGTTTTACTTGAAATCAATGTTCATGCAGTATTTTCAATCAACAAATAAACAGTAAAAGACAAAAAGCAAAATTTTTTGATTCAGAAATTGAAACAAAATACACGTAGGCTTGAACTCCACATGGATTGAAGCTATAACAAGGTAGAATTTGATTTTTATCCAGGGTAGATTAAAGCTGATATAAACATGCATGACAACAAACAGTAAGCGATCAAGCCTATTTCTAAAGTTGAATTACCTGATCTGTCTGGTCACAAAATGAAAGAAAGTCGAAATAAGTCAGATACTATTTTAACAATTTATACCACTTTAAAGTTTTGAAAACTTTACCAATTATTTGAAGGTTTGTGTATATATTCCATTTAGTCCCTCCACTAACCCCACATTCAACATAGCAATAGAAATACAATTGTTCTTAATCTAGTTTACTAGAATCTATTATAATTTTGATGATACTAGCTGAAGTATGAAACAAAAGATGTCAAAATTAGTAATGATAGCAGAGCTGTATTCAATGTTAATGATAATAAATCTTCAGTAACACCGGCTTAAGGTGGTATGTTTGATACCTTGTGAGGAGACAGAGGCATGAGTTGGTGACAGGCTCTTCTGTGTGATACAGTAGAGGATAAGTGGAACCCATCTACCTGTAAAATAATGTCAATAAAAAACTCTCTTATTAATAAATTTATCCTTACAATGAAAAATTGGTTACTTCAGTCATAAAAATATTGACTTGCATGAAGTCTGAACAAATCCTGTTGATGATTTACAAGAAGTCTGAACATGTGATGTAAACTTTAAGTTTGAACCTGTTGATACTGACTTGCATGGAATCTGAACCAGTCCTGTTGATGACTTACATGAAGTCTGAACCTGTTGATACTGACTTAAATGAAGTCTGAACCTGTGATGTCTACTTCACTTTAAGTTTGAACCTGTTGATACTGAATTGCATGAAGTCTGAACCTGTTGATACTGACTTGCATGAAGTCTGAACCTGTGATGTCTACTTCACTTTAAGTCTGAACCTGTTGATATTGACTTACATGAAGTCTGAACTTGTGATGTCTACTTCACTTTAAGTCTGAACCTGTTGATATTGACTTACATGAAGTCTGAACCTGTTGATATTGACTTACATGAAGTCTGAACCTGTGATGTCTACTTCACTTTAAGTCTGAACCTGTTGATACTGACTTGCATGAAGTCTGAACCTGTTGATATTGACTTACATGAAGTCTGAACCTGTTGATACTGACTTACATGAAGTCTGAACTTGTTGATGTTAACTTACATGAAGTCTGAACCTGTGATGTCTACTTTACTTCAAGTCTGAACCTGTTTATACTGACTTACATGAAGTCTGAACCTGTGATATCTACTTCACTTTAAGTCTGAACCTGTTGATACTGACTTGCATGAAGTCTGAACCTGTTGATACTGACTTGCATGAAGTCTGAACCTGTTGATGTCGACTTACGTGAAGTCTGAACCTGTTGATGTCGACTTACATGAAGTCTGAACCTGATGATACTGACTTACATGAAGTCTGAACCTGTTGATACTGACTTACATGAAGTCTGAACCTTTTGATACTGACTTACATGAAGCCTGAACTTGTTGATGTTAACTTACATAAAGTCTGAACCTGTGATGTCTACTTTACTTTAAGTCTGAACCTGTTTATACTGACTTACATGAAGTCTAAACCTGTTGATACTGAGATTCTGCCCTGACAAATAATCCTCGTCATTATCAAACACATATGCCCCCGCTGACACGGCCATGTGACCCACTCGACCCATGATGTTTGAGATCAGTCCATCAGCTTCATCTGTCTCACTATAAATTAATAGAAATTAAGTGGTATATAATGTGACAAATCTGTTCAAAGTGCCAGTGGGATATTTATGAAAAGTGTCCGTTTTCTTGTTATGAAATGAACAGTCTCAAAATTTTTTTTCTTTAAATTATTGTTAAAAGAATGAAATTGCTTTTATCAAATTTAAAATCATAATGATGAGTCTCAGACTGCAAATGATAGATTTGTAAAATATAGTATATCCAAGATTTTAAAACCTTTTAATTTCCAGTCCATTTGCATCAACAGTGTCAACATCACAAGCTGTAGGATTCTCTCCATCTTTGTACACTTGGCAGCACTCTATATTTTCTTGGTGAATCTTAGAGTAAAACAATTTTTCTTCTTTTAAAATATACTATCCTGATGACTTTTTAAACACAATGGAAGACTAAAATTTCATTCAATACATCTGATTGTATATTGTCATGTACTTGTTTTAAAAGAATAAGAAAAATTCTTTGAAAAATATTTAGAAATTAGAATATCTTCCAATTAAAACCATGCTATATCTAAGAATTCATGATATCCATGTTTGTACTTAACTGTAAGTTTTACTGTATGGATACAATGCAAATTCTTATCTTGTTTATCTTTACCTTGACATCTGGATGCAGTGTCACTGAAGCATTGACACCAAGCTATATCATAAAGAGAATGCAGAGAATGAAGTGCTTATTACTACTACTGTAACAATACAAACTTTTATGGCCAACAGAAATCTTTTTATGCAATCTTAAGGTAGGATTCTTCTCATATTTCTTGTATTTAAAAATTAATGAAATCTTCACAGAATCAAGAAAACAATATCAGTAATTGATAGTATCAGTAAAATAAATTTGACTGTTTTATATAAGAGGCAAGGTCAGGTCAAGGTCATTATTTTTTTCCTTGACATTAAGAATAAAAAAAATATTGTTGCCAATCATGTGATGCCTTCTTCTATATAAAAGTTTAAATTTTGTTCCTTTTGCATAAAAAGATATTACTACATCAGGGTCTATTGCATGATATTACCAAATTTACATAAATAATTTAACTAAACTGGATATTGGCTAATCCAAGTTTTCTCTGTTTTTCTTAATTTTTCAGGATATATTAGTTATTTTCAAATACTTCCTATATTTAACTTTTTCTTACTTTCACAAAAAATAATGTAGTCTTATACATGTACAAAATGTTATAAAAACAAAAAGTTTTGATCGTTTACTAAGAGAGAAAAAATACTTTTTATGGATTTTTGGCTCAAATCTGTACTTTGATTGGAAGCATTAAAAAGAAAACATAGTTCTAGTTTGTTTGAAAAATTATATTTACTTGATATAGTCAGAAACCAGAGAAGAATCCTACCTTAATTATCACATGAAACTGAGTTAAAAAACTTGTATTATCTGTCAAAAAACTGAGGAGAAAATTATTATTTTTCAAGCAAAGAGTTTCTTTATCCTGATAAAGAACAAAAAATCAACTAAAACCTTGTTATTTATCTGTAGTGCTGGTAGATTTACTGTGTCCATTTCCAAAGTCTCCGGTGCTGTCATGGCCTGATAAAAGAACCAGAAGTCTCTGTTGAGACTGTAGCTCTACTGGTTTGTACTTATAATAAAGGAAGAGAAAAGCTGCAGTTGGGACATAAACTTTACAAAAGCAATAAATAGAATAATGATCCTTTATTAAGTCTCTTTTTGTGGCAAGATTGCAATAAGATTACAACTGTGGGAGTAGCCTTTTTAAATATAATTTTACAGAATTTTCCATTTTAGTTACCATGGCAACATTGTTCATTGAAATCCAAAACACAAAACTGATAACTATGTATCTTAGTGTATTCTACATGCATGCCAAATTTTTTTATTATAATCAGACCAGAACTGTAGAAAGAGTAGTATTTCACAAAAATTTCTATTTTTAGTAACAAAGGCAACATCGTTCATCGAAATTAAAAACCAATACACAGAATTTTCCATTTTAGTTACCATGGCAACATTGTTCATTGAAATCCAAAACAAAAAACTGATAACTATGTATCTTAGTGTATTCTACATGCATGCCAAATTTTTTTTATTAAAATCAGACCAAAACTTTAGGAGGAGTAGTATTTTACAAAAATTTCTATTTTTAGTAACCACGGCGACATCATTCATCGAAATTAAAAACCGATATACAGAATTTTGTATCTTAGTGTAGTCTACTTGTGTGTAAAGATTTAATGAAATCAAACCAAAACTGTAGGAGGAGTAGCATTTTAAATGTATTTTACAAAAATTTCTATTTTAAGTAACCACGGCAACACCATTCATCGAAATTAAAAACTGATATACATAATTTTGTATCTAAGTGTAGTCTACTTGTGTGTGAAGTTAAAACGAATCAGACCAAATCTGTAGGAGAAGTAGCATTTTAAAAGATTTTACAAAAAATTCTATTTTTAGTAACCACAAAAGGCATCATTCATCAAAATTAAAAACCAATACACAGAATTATGTATCTTATTGTAGTCTACTTGTATGTAAAGATATATTGGTATCAAACCAAAACTGTAGGAGGAGTAGCATTTTAAAAGTATTTTACAAAAATTTCTATTTTTAGAAACCATGGCAACACCGTTCATCGAAATTGAAAACCGATATACAGAATTATGTATCTTAGTGTAGTCTACTTGTGTGCCAAGTTATATTGAAATCAGACCAAAACTGTAGGAGGAGTAGCATCTTGAAAAATTGTTTACAGACAGACAGCCTGACAGAAAGACAGACTGGCGGGCGATGGACGCATTACTATCGCATGAGCTCTTCTGGTCTCTGACAGGTAGAGCTAAAATACACATATTTTGTAATCAAATTATTCCTTAATTTAATTTGTGAAAGACTGCAACAAAATTGAACATTTACAAAAGAGGAATTAAAACGTAGCATTTACTGATTTTAAGCAAAATTTGGTTGATCCTGTGCAGCCATTAAAAAATTTCATAGATACACCAGTATAATCACCTTCTTGAATGTCACTATGAAGTTCCACTTGTATAATTACCTTGTTGATGTCAGTCAGTACATTGATGGCCTGTGGGGTGACATTAAGGAGGAGTTGGTCCTGTGAGACCATTATATATTTACCTTGTTGATGTCAGTCAGTACATTAATGGCCTGTGGGGTGACATTGAGGAGGAGTTGGTCCTGTGAGGCCATTATATAATTACCTTGTTGATGTCAGTCAGTACATTGATGGCCTGTGGGGTGACATTGAGCAGTAGTTGATCCTGTGAGGCCATTATATAATTACCTTATTAATGTCAGTCAGTACATTGATGGCCTGTGGGGTGACATTGAGCAGAAGTTGGTCCTGTGAGGCCATTATAAAGTAAAAGGACTGAGGAACATCTTCTCCGGCCTCTCCCTCCTCTATAGTGTCCTGTTCTGATGTCATCAATGGGGCATCAACCTCATCCTGGTCCGCTGAAAGTTTTAGATCATCAGATTAATATTGTTTTCTATTTCTTTGATTTCAT
Source organism: Saccostrea glomerata (assembly GCA_003671525.1). Taxonomy (NCBI): domain Eukaryota; kingdom Metazoa; phylum Mollusca; class Bivalvia; order Ostreida; family Ostreidae; genus Saccostrea; species Saccostrea glomerata. Next base: position 231,489 of record PRKT01000577.1, on the reverse strand, counting down.
TCTTTATTTTTAAGTCAGTATTGCATATACACCACCTTATGAATGTGGTCTGAACGTTTTTGTTGTTTTATTAACAAAAATTTTATGTAAAAATAATTTTGATATTTTTTTAAAAAAAAAAAATTGATGAAAAACTATGTGCAAATGCTTTGAAAACTAGTAATGAAGCACAATCAATTTGTAAAACAGAAATGGTAAATCACTACTGTAAAATGAGATAAGTCCCTGTAGGGTTAATACATTATAATTAATATAAATACAAGGTGGTAAGAGATTATACAGTTAAATTTAACAAAATCATATTATAGGAAGACACAGGCTTGAGAAATGACAGATTCAATCAATGGATACATGGATGTTTGACCTTTTTTTCATGTTAGCAAACTATAAAACACATGTTACTTCAATGTAAAAAAGGGTACTAAGTGAACAGTTTGTACAATTTTCTCTTTATGGAAGTCAAGAACAACAACTGAAAATTGCAATTGTTCAAGGAAAAATTCTACAATATCAATGACACTGCTTTATTTTTTCTAATCATGTTTTTTATAAATTCATAGTTACTGTAATCTTATGTAAAAATAAAAATGCTAACACAAAATGTCTTAAAAAACACATACTCTTTCTTCTTTATTACATTTTTATTGGATGGAAAGAAGGTAGTGAAATATGAAGATATCTGCAATGAAACAATAAAAATTTGGAGCAGAGCAAACATAGATTTCCAAAGACAAAGGGATCAGACGCCATGGAGGAGTGAGAATCCCCTGTCTATTGCTCACAACCACTGTGTGCTCTTTGTCATGATCAGGCAAATAGAAGAATCTGTCTTCAATTTTGAAAATAGAAATAGTAGCATTTTACAATTTCTTTGAAAAATGTCATCCAACATTAGACTTCATGATAGATTTGTTTTTATTTAGCTTAATGCATTGACCATAGAATTTACAAAATGTTGACTTTGACAGTTCATGATTAAAGTATGTTCTTAACTTCCATTTTAGAAAAAAAATCATACAACCTGATCAAATCAAATTATAAGGGATAAAAACAGGTAATAAGTATATAAAAATCAAAGGAGGGACAAATAAAACAAGAAAAATTAAACCTTTTCTTTGTGATGCAAAGCAAGAGCAGTGAGGACAGGAAGTAACTCTTCTGTCTGAAAACAACAAAAGGTAGGCCAAGGATGTAATGGAGGGAAAATACTTGCTGAAATATAATCCTAGTAAATGAACCAAAAATAGCACCATAGGGAATGACATGCAAAGTTACTTCTCCAGGTGATGTTACAAATAAATTGTACATGCCAATTCAAAACAAGGCGAGCATTATGTTTAAAATGAGAAGTAAAAAAAGGGTTACAAAGAAACCAAACTTGATACCCAACTACCTGAAAACAAATGCAAGATGCCATTAGTGCACAGGGGAAAATTCAGCATAGCTCAAATTCAAAGGTTAAACAAAATGCAAGCAGAAGCTTTTTCTATTCCAGATACAACAATCATTATACCCCTTCCAGCCTGCATGGGCCCCTTAGGAGTAAGAAATACAGGTTTATCCAGAGAGGGATCGAATAGTTCATCATTATCGTCGGTGTCACTTATATCAGCGTCCTCGCTGCTGTCGTCGTCGGAGAAAATTCCCCCGAGTTTGTTCGTGATGCTCTGAATCAGCCCGTCTGGTTCTGTGTCCGATTCCCCCTGAATACTGGGCTGATGGCTCAGTGACTCTGTAAAACCACACACACTAACTCTACAGCAGTTAGAGAGATCATTGACAGACAATATCCCTTTGTGATGACCAATATGCTACTAATGCTAGCTCACAAACACCCAATCTCTGCATGTTCCGGCAAAGCTAATTTAACCATTCTACTAGAAAAGGACCTCGGTTATTTTCAGAAAACTAGCAAGGATCTACTGTTATAAATGCCTGATAATATACACTTTGAAAGCATGATTAGAAATTTTGCAAAATTAGCACCTTCTTCCACTTGCTTTAAACAATTAACTAAAACCATGCTGACTAGCATTTAACTTCTATCAACAACTATACCAGGTCCTGCAATGCATTACAGGGTTTGGCAGAACTTCAGCTAAAAAAGCTTTAATTTCTTGGGTTATCTAATTTGGGTCAAAATCATGCAGTTTTCATAATGAGGCATTATATAAAGCATTACTGTGGTTTCATTAATATTCGTGGGCATCAATTTTCGTGGATTTAGTAAAAATCACAGTTTCGTGGATACGTAAATTCGTGGATAATGGTCCTCACAGACAAAAAAGTGTCTATATTTTCATTTTTTCTTTCGTCGTTATGCATTAGCGGGAACATTGTGCCATTTACAATGTTAGGATACGTAGATATATTTTAAGAAAATTACTAACAGGAGAAAACTCTTTATCTATTTATTTATTTATCCCCATTGACTTTTCAAAAGTCGGAACCTTCAACAGTGAATTATTCCTTTAATTCGCAAGTGTGGAATACGGACAAAAATTATGATCGCAAGTGTGGAAAACGGGCGTAATTAAGTTGCAAGAGGATATTAAAAGTAACAACAATTAGTTTTATTTCAATTCTCAAAATGGCGTTAGTTACTTATTTTTACATGCACGACGTGTTTCGGGACTTGACAAAGACATCCAGACCCCTTGTTTGAAGATCTCGGAACAAACACATTCACGTGCGAACATGCGCGATGGGTACAACATCCAGTAATACGAACGACAATAATTCAGCCATGAATGACAGGACTTTCGCAGCATACATGTATACTCATTACCTCATGTATAACAAAAATATGTTTCTAAGCAAACATAAAATTCAAATAGCATTAAATTGTGTTGATAATTTGTATGAATTTAGTATGTTTTTAACGGCAGAGATTAATAAATTATCTCTATCAGATTTTTTGTGTAAAGGTAATTTGTTGTTTTCACTGTACAGGTGATAATTGGGGTTTGGACACTTAAATTGTTTGAGAAAACAATTTAATTAACACATTTATGCCTGATTATCAGCCTATGGCTTTGGGGGTATATAGCTGATTGGTATATGCACAGCGTTGACAGATCTACGTACTGTTTGTTTATCTCCGTGCAAAACGTTTCACTAAAAAAAAAATCAGATAATTATTTAAAATTATTTCCTCATTTTCTAAAATAATTATTTTAAAAACGGAAAAATTGAGGAAAAAAAGGGATAGGGGTATTAAATATATATTAAAAAAATATTAACAAAAGTCGGAATGGGCTTTTTAAAGGTTTATCGTAAATCAAAATGGAGGCACCAAACTTCGTTGAACATTTGATTTCGTGGATCAACTCAACAACGAAATCCACGAAAATTGGTGTTCCACGAATAATGATGAAACCACAGTATATCATAAAACTGCACTTGTTGTGCAAAAATGATTATGAAATATTATAATATATAACATCTGGAATTATTAGAGATAATATGAATGATTATGGGCTAAACATACACAAGTTATCCTTTAAAACTTCATAATGTCAATTAGGATATAAACTTAACTCAGTCTGTATAATTATACATATACACGATTAATACACCTATATCTCCAGATTAGTAAAAAAAATCTATAAATTCCAGCAAAGTGCTTCTTTCAGCAGTTAGCACAGACATTTTATTTAATACAGTAAATACAATAAATATTAAATGTATATCAGTAGCAGCAATCCAATAAATATGTCATTAATTCATCAATTATCTCCACCTACCGTGACTGCGTTCGCTGGCCAGTCTGGATGCCCGGCCCGTTAACTTTGGTCGTAGGACGGTCATTTCCGTGGACTCGTCCGTCTCGGATTCCGAGGTGCTGGACCGCTTCCTGCTGCGGTGAAGTAACTGCTGGACATCGTTCCTCAGACAATCCTCCATGTTGAAGTTTTCTTGGACGTGATTAAAGGCCATAGGATAGCTCCGGCCCTTTACAATCTGTCAACAGCATTAGCATCAGTTACTTCATAATTTTAGAATGGATCAATTTTTTTGGTCAGTAGAAGTCAGTCTTACTGAAATTCTTACTCTCCTTGGAGTGAAAGATTACTTTATAACAGCTACTTTAATTCATACATGAAAAAAAATATTCACAAGTTTTTTGTATATTCTACACACTTCTACAAAGACTCTCAAACAGGCTTCACAAGGAGCTTCCAAGCACAAACAAAAGTCCACCAGGGTCTAAAGACACCAACAGACACACAGACACAAACCTAAATAAAGGTCCACAAAGTTCTATAGACATCATCAGACACTAACCTTTATCATGGTCCACCAGGGTCTATATTCACCAACAGACTCACATACAGGCTCTACTAGAGGTTCCCATACACTCAGCTTCTCGTTGAAGTAGGAGGCCTTCAGTTCCAAATCAGCCTTCATATGTAGCTATTTCAAATTGGTGAAAAAATTAGAATCAGTGTTTATCAATAATTTTTAACTTTTTAGGAAATTTAATTTTTTTTATCAAAGCACTGAGAATCAATTAATATTTTTTCTTCCTTTAAATCTTTACATTATGCTATTCAATAATTTGAAATTGAAGAAATAATTAAGAATCATGTATAGCAATAATTTCAATTTTCTTGCAAATTTTGCTTATCAAAAGCACTGAGAATTGGTGTAAATTTGCTCTTCCTATCTTTACATTATAAAATTCAATAATTTTACACCTGTTTGGACCAGTCATGGATGGTAGAATCCAGAAAGCAGTAAATATGGAGTAAATCCACATGGTGATCCAGATTCCTGATCCGGAAATAGACATTGATCGTCTCCACGGTAACAGCTAGTGTCTCCGAGGGGGTACTTTTGGGGACCAGGGGGTTAGAGGGCTTCTTTGGATCTATAAATAGAACATTCATAACAAGGTCATATAATTTATGTAGTGTAGTTTAGAGTGGAAGGAGATGTGTTTCATTTATAGTTTGTTCCCTTTGTCAGTGTAATACTTTATATTTCCTAGGAATTTCAAAGTGTATATTTTATTAAATTTAAAATACTACATAAAATCATTTTATATTGAATCAACTAAATAAATACTGTTTGTTCATTTTCTTGTTTGTGAATTTCACTGAGGATTTTACCGATTTTGTCCAGCCATTTTCCCGCGGAGGTTTGGTGGATACTCCACAGATTTGTGAATTGTTTGGGCTCCTTCTTCTCTTTAACTTCTTCCTGAATGATGTACAAATTAATTTACAGTAACATTAAGCTGTTATCAGAATTAAAATAAAACTTTATTTTCAAATTCAGAACACCTTGAATGTCTATAGTTCTTTATGAAAAGATTTCAATACACAATACTTGCACTTTATAAATTTCAAAAGGCTTAGCACATTTTCCCTATCAAATACTAGATGTTTCTTAACTCGTATGCAAAACAGTTCTGCTAAGTTAAGTAACCTCAATATCTACTGTAAATGCCAGCTTCTTAAACAATTTTTTTTGAGAATTTTTCACTAATAAATCATTTCTGAAGTTGTAAATTAAATTAAATCACTTTCAAACACAATAACTTCACTCCATGTATAACCTGAGTGTCCTCATCACTCGTCAACATCTTGGAGACATCAAACGCCAGACGGATGACCTGTGGGGTCACGTACACCTCTAGCTCGGACAGTGCCACCTTGTGGTGGGCATGGTTATCCCCCACTCTCCTCTCCAAGTCTACCTTGCAAGGCTGTATGACCTGTATACAGATTACAGATACTATAAATACTACAGACAGTGACACTTAGTGGTGGGTGTGGTTATCTCCCCTCCTCTCCATATCTACCTTACAGGGCTGTATCACCTGCATACAGATTACAGTTACTAGCTACATGTAAGCTGTAGATATTTGGTCCATCTATACGTATATCTACCCACTATTGGGACATTTCCTATCTGTCTAAATTAACTACTTGAATATAGTCTCTCTGTCTATATCCATCCAATACTTGGAAGGTTGGCTGTTAGTCTGTATGTCTTTCTGTAGATGTCTTCATTTACCTGCTACTGGGAGCTAGGTTGTCTGTCTGTCTTTTTTCAAGGTTTTCCTTTTTTGTCAATACTTACCCACTGTTTAGAGGTTGCCTTGGTCCCTATTCTTGAGCTATACATTTTTAAGTCTTTGACTGTTGATCCCAGTATCTGTTCTGCACTGTCAATTTTCATGTTGAACTCTATGTCTGCCTGATAAATAAATAAATAAAAAATCCAATGATTTTCCACTTCTCTTGATTAGTGTATTATACACTAAAAATATTAATCACTTTTTTAGCGAGTACTTTATTTTTCGCTAAATAAACTACTGATAACAAACCTCTAAAACGAGAATCCTGTCATCATCGGGACCCGGACTCCCGTGCAGAATGAACTCAGGCTGTTTGATGGTCCCGTACAAGGTAAACACTCCTGTGGGCTGGGGCTCGGGGGCGGGGGAGTCAGGGAAGTCTCCCCCGTCCACACTGGTACTGTCCCGGGGGGCGGGGCTGGTGGGTGTGTCTGTCTGTAGGGCCTGGAGGAAGTACTGGTACAGTGTCTGTAGGTAGGTGATGTGGATGTTCACCGTGATCTTCTCCATTCTTACATCAGCTGAGGGGGAAAAGTTCACAGATTTCTTAGATTGCAAATACATGTTTATACAACTTATGCACTCTAATTATGCTATGAGAAATTTCTGGCTAACATGACAACATAAATTGAGTAATACATGTAAATACCAGAATGAGATGGAAAAAAGTAATATTTCAAAGATAATTTTATACAATAATGTTTTTGGTCATTGTTTTCATTTTTTGCTAAGTTACGATTCTAAATACTCCCTCAGTTACCTACCCTCTTGGTTTCCATTGGTCCTCTCTTTGTAAATAACTGAAATCAGGGGAAGCAACTCCTCCTCTTCTTTCTTGTTTGGTCCCCTTTCACAGTCAATAATTCTGAAACAAGGCAGTAATCATATACAATCATATTGCTATAATGTATTCAAAAGATCTGCCAAAAAAAGATTTGAAAGATAATAGTCTTTAGAATGTGCATGGTCATACATGTTAACTCTCCCGATTTAGGCGGGAGTCTACCGCTTTTTCACTCCATCTCACGCCTACCGATTTAATTCAGAAATCTACCGCTTTTCTACAAAAGCTGTGTCTAAAGTATTTTTGGTTCGCTTGGGTATCCATTTTTGAAGCCACTCTCATAAAATCTCGCTAGATATCGCGTGATTTGACTCGGAATCATACAAACTCTTTTTTGTACATAGTTTTCAAGCACGGATTTGACGACGACAACAACATAAGACTACCAGTAATTACATTGGTTACGATAAATTAATCAACATCCCTGCCATGAAAAAGGAGATACAGCTTTTAAGAATTAGATGAAAACACTTGACATCGTCTTTAGAAGCACAGAAGCTTACAACTTTATCAATAAAGTCAATAAAAATCACTCGATTGACCAAGCCATGTGGCACATCTCTACTTTCGTTTTCGATCATCGCGGGAAATCTGATTTATATAACGAAAGATACGAACTTGTTTTAGATCTATATTAAACCATGCCATCATTTGTTTTGTTTAAAAACTGAATGAACATTCATAATTATTGCTTCTAGGCTATTTCAGCAAAGATCACTCTTCAAAAGGCTAAGTAAAGCAGCCAATCCAAGCAAAATGATGAGCATGAAAAATATTTAAATTTGTACAATTTATGTCAAACTTAAGGTGCTTCTGTCTTCTTCTTTGCTGTTGATATTTAAGATTAATTAGTGTAGGTACCTGATTTCAATTAAGGCTTATAATATACATGTATATTGCATGAAAGATATCGATAATCCAAGCGTTAAACAACACGCGCGCAATGCTACCACTTTTGAGGTCTAAATCTCCCTTTTTTTCATCACAATAGGTTAACATGTATGGCATGGTTCTTGTTTCAAATTTCTTTATTTATTTAAAACATCACTTACAAAAAGAATCTTTCATGATACATCATAGAATATACTGCACATTCAATTTTTTTGGTTCTACCAATTGAAAGTGTAATATGACTTTTTGCCAATAGTACTATCAATTTCCTTTCCTGATTTGTGATTGTATTACCTTATAGTTATGATGTTTGTGTGTGTGTGACTGTATTACCTTTTCGTTATGAAGGTACTGTTAGGCCTCGTGTCATCTACAGACAATGTCTGGAGTGACAGGTTAACATCTGTTCTGATATCGCCCTCTGTCTGTGTGTTGATACGACCCACCAGCTTACCAATCTCAACTCGACTCAGCTTAGAGGCTTTCTAAATGTGAACAAAATTCGATAAAATACATTTACATGGAAGATTCATTTAAATAATCATTTGTGACTGCAGCATATGATGCAAAGTACAATTTCTCATATAAAAATTAAGAGTCAAAGTATTTTCTAATCACACACACATGTAAAAATTAAACGAAAATAAGTTAGATTTTGCTTTTCTGTATTTCAAATATTCATGAACACCATTTCACAGCCATTCAATTCAATTAAGGTTTATCTAAAAGAATTTTTTTTAGAGAAATAAAATGCACAAATACAGTACATTTAATTTTTGAAGTTATTGATATAAAACTAAATGACCAGAGAGTGATCCTCCTGCTCTTTTTCTTCAAACAGTTGTACGACCAGCCCCTGGAATGTCAGCACCGCATTGTAGGGAGTGGTGGGGGCAGGGGCAGCGTCAGGGGTCTCAGGGGCAGGAAACTCCTCCTCACTTCCTGTCTGTGGGGTAAGCGTCTCGTTATCTTCCACTAAAGGTAATAAAACAAGCTTTTTTAGAAAAAAAATTTTCAGCTGATATAAATGAAGATTTTTTTAAATCTTGACCAAAGATCAGGCCCATATGAGACTTCTATCTTATTTGTTAATATGTACTTTAAATTAGTACATACATCCATAGACAAAAGCCCAATACTATCCATAGAAATACAGTTTATGCAAAATCTGTCTCAATTTTCCTTTCAATGATAAAACAATTTCTAGCTATAATAATTGTCACATGCCTTGACTTGACTTGGGTGCGCCTTCCTGGAAGTTCATGTTCAGGATGTCCATCAGTAACCTGATGTCTGACTGAAACATGTTAACCTAGGGACAAAATCGAAGAATTCAGTTATATTTACTTTGAATGTGTGAAAAAGATTGTTCATAATTTGTCTTCCCTATCATTGTTGAAACAACATTTGAAATGGATTGTATAATTATGTATTTGATATCAGTCTGTACATCTTCTCAAGTATTTTTAATTATTAAAAGATATCATGCAGTCATAGAAAGATGCAACTTCTCCTAGATTATGTTTTGCTCAAGTTCATCTTTACTTAATAAACACTCATTATAAGGTATGACTAATTCCTACATCAACACATACCTTCATGAGGAAGAGATCTCCTGAGACATCATACATGACCTTTGACCTCACTGGTTCCAAAGCTAGGCTGACTGATGCTAGGAAGTCCACAGGTTCTGCTATGTTATGGCTGACCACAAATTTATCACTCAAGATCTTTGCTCTGTGGAAAGAGAAGATGAAATCATGAAATCAACATTAACTTAAACACTATTTGATAGAAAGACCGATGGGTCGACAGGCATAAGAACTATAGCATCCCTCCCCCACCTCACCTCCAAACCAGCCTAACCTTCCAACCTGTCTTTTCATGGGTAGGGGAAGAAATTCATCAGCATCACACTAAAGACTTTTTATCATGGAAAATCTCAAACACTATTACATACCTGCTTATCTGCATGGCTTTGACCTTGATTCGGACATTGTTCCAGTCTTGCTGCGATTCGTCGGCCAGGAATTCTGATTTGATGGAGTTCCTGATCTGGAGGTAGTCGAATCGGAGCAGCATCAGATCCGGGGACTTAGAAGTCTTGGGGACAATCACTGTGGGAGTTCTCATGTCAATCTTCAGACCGACCCGGACCGCCGAGGGCTGAATCTCAGCTACCTACAGAGTACACATACAGGATACCACACTCTGTCCTTATTTGGAAATACATGTAGTTGATCTAAAATATTAATCTGATAAGCAAATATTAAATAATATAGTTCTGCTCATTGATATTTTTTACCTGTTTCGAGACGTTCTCCATTGTGGCTGTAGCAACCTCTACTATTTCTGGCGTCTTCAATGGCTCGAAGAATTTCTGTTTGAAGTGGACTTATTTTAAACATTATTTATCACACGGTACTTTTGCATTTTTTGTCAAATTACTTCTGTCAGTACTGTTGACCAATTATTAGTTGAGGACTTTTGATTTAGCTTCATCTATTAAGTTTAAAATTGTTGACAATTAAGCTGCTCTTTATTAATTTTTAAAAAATTATTCCTGCCTCCTTTTTGTTAAATAAAGATTGCCTTTAGTTTAAGTATAATAGAATGTTACGTCTTATCACCCCCTTCTGATACTGACTATAACATCCTAACATAAATCTACTGACAAGTTTCATCAATTCTTCCTCTCCAACACGTACCGTAATGTCCCATAAGAACCTGTTGACATAAGCCACCTGCAGGTCTCCGATCCTCAGCTGAACGTTGTAGTCCAAGCCAGCATCTCCATGGCGACGCTTCTTCTTGGCACTTCGCCAGAACTGTTCAACCTTCAAACAATTTGAGATATCTTAAAAATTTATACTTATTGGCTTTAACTTTTAATTTTAATTACAAGTTCTTTGCCCAGTTGAGTATTTTGTCAATAGTATGCTATAGAAAAGTGACATTCATTCCCAAGAAGTTTTAGTCTAAGAGCAATAGTTTCTCAAATGATATAAAATATTTGTACAGAATTCCTAAATTGTGTACCTTCATATTGAAGAAAGGACTGTCTTTCTCTTCTAGCATTAAAATCTGATAGAAAAAATATGTTACAACTTTAAGGCAGCTAAATATGATACAAAAAATAAGTACTTTAATATACTAAGACTAAAGCAAAACTTCTGCCCTGATCTCTTTATAACAATTATTTCAAAATCATTCATTTGGTAAAATTAGTAAATTAAACTCATAAATTCTTTTTAATAGATAATTTATCAATTAACTTTATATTAGGGGATTTAATTGCCAAATTTTATGAGTAAAATAATAAATTTATTTTAAATATTATTACTGATTAATAAATCCAGACTTACATGAGGGTAGAGTGTGCCTTTTGTTTTGTCCATCACGGCTAGATCTTTTATCTGACTCCTGACACAAGCTTTCCTCTTCTCCACAGAAACCTGACTGTCCATGCCTTCAAAACACAACACACATCAAATTAATCAACAAAAAATGTTAATAGGTTTCACTTAAAACAATAGAGCATGCATGTATACTGATAATGGAAAAGTTTCTGCCATGTTTACCATAATAAGTAAGCATAAAATATTGTGGTGTAGTATTGTTACTATACCTATCAATTCAATCTCAGCCACTTGGTGGTCAACGTTACCCAGATGTATGGTGACCTTTTGAACTTGAGAGGTCAAGAGAAACTTGACATGATTTTTCTGTTTGGGTGCCACCCTGGTCATCTCAGCATCCACTACAAAAAATTATGCTTCCTTATCTAACAATCTCTTGATATTGCTAAATTTCTTTTTTTTTCAATGCTGTTATGCCTTAAATTTCCAAGGGTATATTTTGGAACTGAAAGCTTTTGTAAATTATCCAAACACAAACAATAAATTTAATGTCTCTAAATCTCAGATTAAACATTTTTGTGAAATATCTTTATCTTATTTATACTACATACTAGTAAAGGGGCACATATTTATTTACTAATTACTTAATTAGTTCTTACCCTCATCAACAAATGTGGAGATTCTCCGTGCAAACTGTGACAGTCTGCGACTTGTCATGGATGAGGCGTCTCTATCACTTCGTCGGAGCGGGGCAGAATCCAGATAGTCTGGTAGAGGCTGAGATCTCTTCTTTTCATTCTCTGCGATCCTGCAGGTGAAAATTAGAATAAAACTCTAAACCTGTTCTCATGTACTTTTAAAACAACTGTTGAATCAATTCTCACCTGTTCTCTTAGAAAGATTGAAGTCTTTTAGCTTCTACATTCCTAGCTTTAAAATCATGAAATGCAACCTTCATCCAGAAAGCCAACTGGCTTAGTAAGAGGGGGCATGATTTACTTCTTTGCTCGAATTTTTCTTAATCTTCCTTTATAATGAAGTCAAGTATGAAAATTTTTTTGGTTTCATAGTTAAGTTCAGTCTTCTTATTTCTGTCAGCATGAACTTAATTTTGCTTGTGACATGTGTTAAAAAGCAACACAGAGTGTCCTGATAACTTAATATGAAATTGAATTGTCATCATGGTAAGAACTCTTAAGTATAAATTTTCTCATTTCATTATTAAATATCATTGAAAATCAGATCTTATTGTGGAGAATGTAACAAGTTCAATAACATTAAGTCATTTTAATTTTAAGGTACCCTTAGCTAGTTGATGCAAGTGTGCTTTCAATACCAAAAATGCAAGAATCAGACCATTTTTGTCCTGTAGAAATGGTTTTTATACCTATTCTAGAGTTCCTCAGTCTGTAATTGGTTTTAAGGTAGCATATCACTGTCTGGTTCAGACTTGTAGGACTGATAGCTACCCATTTTATACGGTATACACTGGGTTGGAAACTGCGAAGCAATTATAATAAAGAGTAAACTGTTCCAACCCAGTTTATATTGTACAAAATGGGTAGCTATTAAATTCACTGCTTACAGTGGCTTGAACGTTATTGTTGACAAACCAATCGTGTAGAATCGTTCGTGTATCGTGAGTGATCGTTCGTTTAACGTGCAAGATCGTTCGTGTATCAGACTCAATCGTGTGCGTTTTTAATCGTGCGAGATCGTGCGTGTAGAATCGTGTAAATTTCGTTTTGTAAGTTTTATCGGAATGTTATTAGTAAAAAAAGTATTTCTCTTGTTTGTTTTTCTTAATTTATTAATAAAAATCCAAAGAAAATGAAAAAGCGCAATTTACATAATAGAATGCAGAATGAACTAATTATTGCCCGTAAACAAGCAATATAGTAAGTCGTACAATATTAAGTTCTCGTCAAATAGCGCGATCAATATTGTGATAAACCGTACTTAGATCTTTAACGCCTTTTTGAAAAATCTGATTTTAATTATTATTTACTTCTTATTGTGGTCAAGATAATCTTGAAATCAATTCATTGAAAATAAACATATTTTTTTTTACAAAGAAATAAACATTTCTCAATGCTAACATAACTAGTAAGTCGACAAATATACATGGACACGGCATGATTTTCGGGAGTTTTGATTATCTGTGTTTATCTCTTGAGCCTATTTGTAATTAATTAATTTTAAATTTCTGCAAATAAAAAAGTTGAATAATTGGCAAGTTTATCATACATTGAATCATTGGAAACATAAGGATAAAATTTGTAATTATAATTTAAGTCATTTCATGCTGCCATTTTTGTTCAATCATATTGCCCTTTCTGCATATCATGATATTCAATTCAATCAAATTATACAACCCACATACATGTACATCGTCTAATAGAACGAACAAAATCCGGTTTTTTTTATCGAAGAATTACCTTAGAAATAATTATTTTAAATCTAAAATATTAAGTCTTGTATATATTTAGTTACAGAAATATCATTTTCCGGTTTCTTTTCTTCAAAGTCTATGAAGTAATATTGATAATTCTTTGAAATCTTAAATAAGTATTAAGCCGCATTTCGTTTTGAAAAACTGATTCCTAAATATTTTGTACTATTTTGAGTGAAGAATCGTGCGTTTGCGTTAACAATCGTGTAAGATCGTGTAACGTGTAGAATCGTGAACGTGAAAGATCGTTCGTGTAACAGGTTTAATCGTGCGTTAATCGTGCGGAATCGTTCGTGTAACGTGATCGTTCGTGTAAGTTGTCAACAATAACGTTCCAGCCACTGTATAATTTAATTTTCATTCATTTGATGTAAGAAAAAAAGATGATTATTCTAACAAAATGACTTCAATTTGTACAAAATTTGAATTTAACGTCACGCAGATTGATATGTTTTTGACGCAAGTCATTGTGACGTAGGCAACCCATTTTATAAAATATGAAGTAAATTTTTTATCCAATCAAATACAGTATTACAACCAGATTTAAATTTACCTGTCTTGTAGATACTATGTAAATATTTTAAGGTAGCACGTCCCTGTTTGGTCCAGTCTAACAGTTGGACTTTTACTCACAATAAGTCAATGAACTCTTACATACAATGATTTGTTTTTAACCTATTTTATAGACCCTCTGTAAAATTTTTAAGGTAGAACATCATTATCTGATTCTGATTTATGACTAGTACTGTAAAACACAATTTTAACAGGTTTTTACCTGTTCTGTAAATCCTCTGTAAACTTTTTAAGGTAGCACATTCCTGTCTGGTCTAGTCTTACTGTCAGACTGTTACACACAATGGTGGCTTTGTTCTCAGTGCTCTCAAAAACAGTTGCAAAGTCAGCACAATCCTTATTAATCTTCAAAATAAAGTATGATTTAATAAGAACTGAGTGTTCTATCATTTCCTTCAAGGTAAAAAGGAGGCCAATGTATTTATGTCCATTATGAAATGAAATTTCCACATAATTTTTTTTTGCTTCTCAATTATTTTTTAACAATGAACACCAACTCATACTATTCTCTCATGCCATGAAAAATTTGACCCCACAAAATATATGATTTGACAGTATATAAAGTATTTACCTGTCTGTAGCTGAATGTGATGAGTTCTTTTTCAGACTCTGTCCTCAATAACTCTAAGTATGCACCAGTTGATCCTTGATTTAAAACAATATTAATTGTATGGCGAATCAACATTGACTTAATTAAAACAGAACAGAAATAGCACAAAACACAGAAATATAACACATATCCCTTAACTTCCACCACATTATACCTTTATTTAATTTGTCAGCCAGGCTCAGGGCCCCCACACCGGCGAACGCCGCGGTACCACACTGACTCGGGGCGGTGGTACCCTCCACGTAATACAGCACCGCCATGTCAGCACTGATCCTGTCCAATCGGAACATCAGGTAGTCACGAGCCTCGTTACCGCGGCCCTGGGAAATCTGTAGCACCATCTCCGCGATCTGAAGTCTGACGTACAACTTCATCTTCACTCGCTCTGTTAAATAGTCCTCAACCGACCGAATGTTTGTGTCACTGTTAAAAAGACAAAAAAAGAGTTAACTCCCTTTACAAAGAAACTGAATATCAAGATCCCTTTCTCCTTAAGTCAAATTAATTTCAGCATATTACTAGAACACTGACCAGTCAGCAAGGGCACCGCCATGGGATAGAATTATAAGGATGCAGCTTGCGGAATGATTCATAACAATTCAGAACAACTCAACATGTTCCTTCAATGAATGCAAATATCATGAAGGCTTGACCTTAACTTCAAAACAAACAGCAATTGCAGAAAAAGGTTTTCATTAATCTTAAAGTGACAGCTATAAAGATAAGCCTTCTAAATTTTCTGCAGCAGGCGAATCTGGCTTGGTAATTAATCCCAAGGGATTAATTGTGCTTCTCTCTCATCATTTTCATTTAAATTTACAAGAAGAACTTTTTCATTAATGATAGAATGAGGTTTTAATCAAGGATTCAAGGTACCTTAAAAATTGATAATAATATTTTGAATTTACATAAAGCAAATATTTTTAGAATTCAATGAAATCAGAACTCATTGTGTAGGATATTTTAACAAAAATAAAGTATAAACATTCATAGTTACTTATCTCCACATTTCAGAGTTTTCATAGCATTCCAAATTGACTACAAATATCATTTGCAGAGAGAGGTGGTAATTCATCTAAATGTGACAGATAAGATAATGCATTGGTTTTCTTCAGGAGGAGAGCTAATTAATCCCAAGGGACTCATTACATTATTCAGTGTACAATGGGAACATCTTCAGCAGTTATTTCTCTTTACCAATTCATTCTTATATAAAGTTAAGGAATCTACCCCACCACCCCATCTCCAAACCAGAGGACATAGAGAAACAAACTTAGCATCAAAATGTCTTTTTGCCTGCTGAACTACCATACCAAATTTGAACTTGGTCAACCATAAAAAAAGTTATTAAGAAAAAACAGAAAATTTGTGGAAGGAAGAATGACAGACGGACAGACGGACAGACAGAGTGATTACTATTGGGCACCCGCAAATCCTTGCGGGGCCCTAATAATCCTAATATTTTAAATTCAATTTGATGAGACAAAGTAAGTAAAAATTTACATGAACATGCACTAGTGATTTTATAACTAAGATTACTAATTCTTTGCCAACAAGTCACCCACCTCTTCCATTCTTTATCTTCATCCTCCATATCTTCCACCACAGAAACTGACAGATCCTCCACCGACTGTACAGGACTGGGTACAGATGCACCGAATCCCTCCTCCACCACGGTCCTCAGTTCTCTGGCTACAGGACGTCGGAGGATACTCTTACGTATCGCCCGCAGTGTGGATATATCAGGATCCAACTGTACATCAGATAGAATCTGTAACAGGTATGTAAAGTATAAATTGATTTCATAAACCCTTTGCTTATTCATATAAAAACTAACCTTTATGATTTTCCTAAAGAAATGTATAAGGTAGCCAAGTAATATAAAAACAACATAGCTTCCAAGGCAGAATTGGACAAAAAAGTCTCTTTAAATTGAAAAATTAATAATTTTAACAAGAATAATAGACATTCAAGTCTATAAGAGTAATTTCTCTTATCAGAGTGTCAATGAACCTTAACAGTGGATACTAAACTTTGGGGAAATATATATTGTAAAGATTACTAAAATAGTTCTTTTTTTTTTTAAATTCACTGACCAGTTTGGGTCTAGAGATTTCTGCTCCATCTTTAGTGGTCTCCGCCCCAGGGGGTAGGAGGGAGGGGCTGGGAAAGTGTAACAGGAAGTTGTACAACACCAGAATCTGCTCATCATTCAGATTCAAGGTCAGCGAAGGTAACTGGACGTCAAACTTCTGGCTGCAGATTTAGACAAGTTTTATTCTTAGTTGAAAATATGTTGACTAACAATATTCACTGTATATACCAGTGTGAAAGTACATGTTATTATACACTGTAATCAAATTAAAGCAAGGTACATGTACTTGTAACCCGAGAAAAGCTCACAATTAAACTATAAACATTAATTTTGTCTTTTGTCTGCTTCTGCCATAAAATATGGTATCTGTAAAACATACCATGATAACTGTTAGTTCTCTGTTTACTTGTAGTATAGGATTATTGTCTCATTCTGAAATCTAACTAGTTTGAAATATCTGGTACAGTGCAGTTGTCTGCTTTGATATAAATACTGTGGTATCTGGTAGATGTCTGGTTTGGCTTACTGTGGTATCCGGTAGCTGTCTGGTTTGACTTTCTGTGGTATCTGGTAGATGTCTGGTTTGACTTACTGTGGTATCCGGTAGATGTCTGGTTTGACTTTCTGTGGTATCTGGTAGATGTCTGGTTTGACTTTCTGTGGTATCTGGTTGATGTCTGGTTTCACTTACTGTGGTATTTTGTAGATGTCTGGTTTGACTTACTGTGGTATCTGGTAGATGTCTGGTTTGACTTACTGTGGTATCTGGTGGTTGTCTGGTTTTAGTACTTACTGTGGTATATGATAGTTGTCTGGTGTTAGTACTTACTGTGGTATCTGGTAGTTGTCTGGTTTGACTTACTGTGGTATCTGGTGGTTGTCTGGTTTGACTTACTGTGGTATCTGGTAGTTGTCCGGTACAATAGTCTTGTAGAAGGATACAGATAGCTGTGTACTGGGCAGTACATGGAACCTAGAATTACCCTGGATTTGGAACTGAGGCCAGTCTTCACCTGTTTAAGACAAACTTTTTATCTTTATTTTACTTGAATATAATTATATTAAAAAGTATTATGTAAGCAAAAGAATTTCAATGTGGAGAAGTGTGGCCCTTTATTTGAACAAACTTGAATTCCCTTTAACCATGCAAGTATACTCTGGCCAAGTTTAGTTGAAATTGGTCCAGTAGCTCTTGTTCATGACGATGATGACAACAAAATTGAAGAAGAAAACTGAAAGCATAAATTTGATCAGAAAAGCTTACTCAATCATTTTGGTTAAGATGACCTCTTTTACCTGAGTCAGCAATAAGGGCCTTGACGTCGCTGATCTTGATATGGAATTTGTCATACATCTGGTTCTGGAGGAGAGTTTGAGGTAGGGAGGCCTACAAAATGATGCTCAAATGAATAACAACATTTTCTACAAAAATCCCTAAATATTCATAAATATAACTTTAATATCCACTTACTGTAAATGTATTACATTTGGCGTGTACGATATTTAGCGGAAATGCAATTTTCAACAAGTTAGCATAGATTTAATTTAGCGCTGCCTGTATTTGCTAGTTATAAAAGTTAATATATAAGACATTCAGTGCTATACTTGAATTAGTGGATTCTGCTTTCCGCCAAAATCGCCAAATAGAATACACGCTAAATGTAATACGTTTACAGTATCTCATATTCATTCTATATTTCATAATTTTGTACATTTCAGGTGGATTCTTATCAATTCTTGCTAAATTTAATAGAACATGTAACTGTGTTTTGTCCCATTGCATACATATTTTTTTTCGTGGACTGAATTATAACTTATTATAGTACATGTATCTCAATTTAAAATGAACAGTTTTAAACATTAAGTTAGGGCTATAATCATACTGTATACTTCAGTACTGTAATATTATAAATACATATTTACCCTGGGATCATCTGGTTTATCCTGTAAGTCACTCTCTACAGACAAGGTACCAAAGTCTACCACTAACACATTCCCTCCACTAAAATAAACAAATATACAAAGTAACTGTTACTGTACTTAAGTATCTAGATCTCCAAAATTAAACTTCTAGCAGTAATACATTTGTCTGCACTGACCAAGAAGTGTCTTTTTTACAACAACACCTCCTCCCTTCTGTTAAAATACTTAAAATCGTAGAAAAGTTCAAAGCATATTTTTAGAGAATATTTTATAGCCAGGAAAATGTGCCAGGCAAGGAAAAATTATTCAAATTTCAGATAAAAATACTGCATACAGGGAAATTTTCGCCCCCGTTTTATTTTCACACCCTTTCACCCTCTTTCTGGTTGGGCGAATTTAAAACAGTGCGAATTGAAATCACACAGCATAATTTCTTAAAGACAAAACTATGAATGGGCTAATTTAAAATGGGGCAAAATTGTTCACAAGTGTAAAAGGGTGAAAATAACACAGGGCGAAAATAACCCTGTACATACAGTATTAGTAATTAAGAGAGGATATTTTCTTAAAGTTTGGACTGTTGATGGAGTTTAAGAATTACAAGAGGCCCATGGGCCTTATAGGTCACCTGAGCATTATTCAACAACTTTCCAGTGATTGAATTTGATCTATGTTTTAAACCAGATGCTATTAATAGCATTTACAATTTTGTCATCATAACTATACACTTAGCAGTTCCTTAGTTTGGTTACTTAATACCCATATGCAGGGTAGGGGAACAAAAAATGCATTTCAACAAATCTTGTATTAAATATTCAGCAATAATCAGTAGTGTCGCTACCACACATGAACCCTTGACTCTTAGGCCTAGATCCACACATTGTACAATTTTTGGAAAGGCATTCATGCTTTTCAAAAATATTTGATTAATTATACCAAGGAGTACATTTCAAACAATTCATTCATTTTCAGTATATAAGTACAGACTCCACCCCCCACCCCCCTCTATGGTACAACTGACAGTGGGGCCTTGAAATTTACAATATTTGAAGATTAGGGCCCTTGCTCATAACTATATAGGCAGTTCATCTGCTTAAAACCTAGGTGTAAAGAAGAAAATATTCAAAGATTTAATGTTTTTTTCACTATACATGTATAATCAATATACCCCCCCCCCTAACACCAGAACCCCTGACCCTGGGGCCATAATATTCCCAATTTTGGTAGAGGCACTCTTGCTCATCATAACTATGTACTTAGTTAGTTTATATAAAATCTAGGAGCAGAGAAGAAGATTTTCAAAGAATTCATGTATTTTCACTATATAATCAATAGAGCCCCGCCATAACACCAGGACCCCTGACCCTGGGGCTATAAAATTCACAATTTTGGTAGAGGCACTCTTGCTCATTATAACTATGTACTTAGTTAGTTTATTTAATACCCAGGAGCAAAGAAAAAGATTTTCAAAGAATTCATGTATTTTCTCTATTTAATCAATAGAGCCTTGCCCTAACACCAGAACCCCTGACCCTGGGGCTATAAAATTCACAATTTTGGTAGAAGCACTCTTGCTCATCATAACTATGTACTTAATTAGTTTATTTAATACCCAGGAGCAGAGAAGAAGATTTTCAAAGAAATAATGCATTTTCACTATATACTTATTTAGCCCCACCCTAGCACAAGTACCCCTGACCCCAGGGCCATGAATTTCACAATTTTGGTAAAGGACTCAATGCTGATTACAATCATGCAAACAGTTTGACTGCTTGATGTCCAGGAGTAAAGAAGAAAATTTTTAAAGATTGCATTAATTTTAGTGGTTTTGGCCCCACCCCCCAGGCCCCAGGGGGGCAGGGATCAGGAAATTCACAACTTTTGTTCCCTTTCACCCATAGATGCTTTGTGCCAAATTTGGTTGAAATTGGTTCAGTGGTTGCAGAGAAGAAGCTGAAAATGTTCAAATGTTAACACACGACGCACGACGGACGAAAACAGATGGCAATAGGTCACCTGAGTTTACTCAGGTGACCTAATAAAAGTCAAGAACAAAGAACTTTCTGAAGCTATTAAGATTTATTTTAATGTAAATTAAATGTGATTTTTAATTTTATATTTACAAGCCATACTTACGTATGAAGTGTGCCATTCTCTGGTATCACAATGTAAGGGGATCTCATGTGTATATTCACATAGAAAGACTGCAAAACAAAAAAAGAAAAGCTGGCTTACTTTGAAATCTAACACTTAATAAACCTTAAAAATCACTAATCTTAAATGAAATGGAATCAGATTCTGGTATAATTCCTCATTTTTATGAGTCCAAGTTTCCTGGATTCAGGAGAAATTATTGCTTTGTGGGAAATTAATCTAGTAGCTAAAGAGTGTTTAAAAGTCTTGATTAAACTGCTACAAATAGTCTTGATTTTTAATGAAAGACACAAATTTCTGCCAGTGGGTTTCATTGTATAAACATGATAAAAGGGGGGAAAATTCTGGGACAGGTCTCCTCTTGAGGGGGTGATAATGTCGCGAAATCTCACTGATTTCAAAACAACAACTGAAGAACTCCTTGTACATTCAACACATTATACAAACAGACAAGCATTTATGTACAAAATACACAATCTAGTGCTCTCGAATGCAGTCAAATGAATACATTTTTTCATCATGGTATATGACAATAAAGAAAACTTCAGACATTTACCGACTGTTGTTGTATGGCATACAGAAGCATGTCTTTACTATATTGAACCACTCCACTCAGCTTCTCCATGGCAAGGGCATTCATGTCTGTATCCATCACTTGATCAGAAGATTGGAAAAACCGGAAAATCTCTGATATGGCATGCTGGATAAAGAACATTGTATCATCAAAAACATAATGGGAAGTTTTTAACACTAGTACTGTCTCTTAATTTTCCAAATGATGACAACACAATGGGCTTTAATATCTAACATTTTGCAGTCCTTGGCTAAATAGTTTGAAGTAAATTGCTTAATGTTTGAAAGATACTGAAATAATATTTGTACATGCAAATGCATGTATATCAAGAATATATCATGGGGGAATTAACCTTCAATGTATACACAGTTTATTTTGCTATAACCAGGAAATACTGTAATGAACATGTTACCTGGTCATAAAAGATTTCCACAGGTCGCACTGTCATCTTCAGTGATTGGTCAGCTTTAATATGCAGAGGTCGAAGTTCATACTCCAAGGTAAACATCTGACCAGTCAGATCTGATGCTGTTTAAAGATTAAATGACACTTAATTACACACTTAGATAAATGATAATTCAAATTTAGTGTAACTTAATTTAGGGAATAACTATCTTCTAATTTGGTATTTGCGACCGTTAATGCTGATTTAACGGTCGCAAACTGAGTTTTACCGGCGACGCGTAAGCGGAGCCGGTAAAACGGATGTTTGTGACCGTTAAATCAGCATTAACGGTCGCAAATACCAAATTAAAAGTTTAGTTATTCCCATTCTAATGCAATCCATGCGTCTTGTTTGTTGTTTACGTCTTATTTTGTTGAATTTTGTTACATGATATACGTCACGGAGCATTGTATTTTTGCGTCGCTCTATTATGACGTCACAATGAAAAAGCGTTCAAGCTCGTTAATGCTCGTTTTACTGCTTCAAACATCAGTGCATTAGCCGATCAAAGAGTGTTTTAAAAAAGAATTGCATTAGAATGTGTATTTTCATAGACATTCAGGTATGTAAATGATGTGCTTGAGAATACAGCCTATGGATTACAGAGACTGATCTCTACATGCTGTACAATGATCTATTGACTCACAGTCTCATGCTTTTCAATCATGAATTGGACCATGTACTCACCAATTTCAAAGTACATTAATTGTTCATACTTTAGTAAAAAGCTAATCCTTTATATATAATTTCACAATTATTATATACAGTGAACCTTCAGATATCCAGACCCCAGATATCCAGATGCTTCATTATCCAGACGATTTTTTATCAGAATGAAATTTTTAAATGTTATTTGTCTTGTTTAACACTTTACAACTTACTAAATTGTTATGCAAATTAAAATGAATCCTCACGTCATAGAGATATTACATTGCCATTTCCCCGCAAGCACTTTCTAGCAGGGTACAAGTTTCTCTAAAGTTTAGCGTAAATAATATCATGACGTAATATTTTAATTAGAAAATAATTTTTCCTATTTTGTGAGATTAAGCAAGTATGAAATAGTTGGAATTTGGCAATAAATTGAAGATTTAATGAACTTTTTAAAGTGCGTGAAAATGCGTGATTGCGGGGAAACGGTAAATACGTGATTTTGCGTCAGAAATAGGAAATGGTGTATGCGTTAAAATGCGTGACTGCGGTGAAGGGGGTTAACTGGTAATTCAGGTATCGGGACACTTCACACATCTGGACAAATTGACTAGGAACCAAAACGTCCGGATAAAGGAGGCTCCTCTGTATCATCGTACTACAGTACTTACTGTAAATTCCCCCGTTAGAGGTCAGTAACTTGACCTGTTTGTTGTCCAATGACATGCCAGAAATCACAAAACTCTCTGTGTTACTCACAACTCTGAAATACAATTTTTAATGAATTAATTCAATTCAATCTTATATTAAATATATTAAATACATATACAATAAATGAGAGACTTATTACATTTTATCATTTATTTGATAGGTGAAGATATAAAAAACAAGAAATCTGTGAGCCAATGCTCACTAGTAATACCCCCGCTCTGATGTAAATAAGCACTATCATGTTAATATACTGTTTACACAAGTTCAATTACAGGCAGATGAAGTTGACATGAGATTCATATATCAAAATTAAACCCACCATATGGCATGCCTCTACAAAGTCGGTAATAAAATTTCAAGCATCTGCTATGAAAATTTAATGAGAAAACTGCTATGAAAATACAGACGCACAGACAAACAGGAAGTTGACATCGGATTTAAACAAAAATGTATCCCACCATATGGCATGCCTCAGAGAAGACTGTGTTAAAATTTCAAGCATCTACATTGAGTAGTTGCTAGTAAGAAAACTGCGACAAAAATTTGTTATGTATTAAATGGATAGACGCACAGACAAACAGGAAGTTGACATCAGATTTAAACAAAAATGTATCCCACCATATGGCATGCCTCAGAGAAGTTTGTGTTAAAATTTCAAGCATCTACATTGAGTAGTTGCTGAGAAAACTGTGACGAAAATTTGTTATGTATGAAACGGACAGCTACACAGACAAACAGGAAGTTGACATCAGATTTAAACAAAAATGTATCCCACCATATGGCATGCCTCAGCGAAGATTGTGTTAAAATTTCAAGCATCCACATTGAGTAGTTGCTGAGAAAACTGTGACGAAAATTTGTTATGCATGAAACAGACAGACGCACAGACAAACAGGAAGTTGACATCGGATTTAAACAAAAATGTATCCCACCATATGGCATGCCTCAGAGAAGATTGTGTTAAAATTTCAAGCATGTACGATGAGTAGTTGCTGAGAAAACTGTGACGAAAATTTGTTTCGGACGGACACACAGACAGACAGACAGACAGACGGACAGACACACAAGGGTAAAACAGTATACCCCCCTCTCCTTCGGAGCGGGGGTATAATAAAATGAAAAAGACATTTAAGACAAATTAGAATATTTTATTTCACTTTGATGGAAAAAGGTCAAACAAATAAAGATTTTTAAATGATCTAAATCCATACTTATTAACAATTACTATAAAACTTTTTGCTGCACTAATTAATGAGGAGGTAAGGCAACAACAGTCTCTTTCTCATCACTGATTGATAAAGAGGCAGAACAAACATGTAGCCTCCTTTTCATCTCACCTGACCCCCTGACCTCCGGGTCGGTTTTCGTACGAGGTCAGCATGTCCTCCAGCATCACCTGTAGGATACACTCTGACCCCGGGGCCTCGGTACTGGTCAGACATCCACAACATTGTCTAACCCTCAGCTGAATCTTGTAGGCCACGTACTGTAATAATATTAGAGGTGTGTTAAAGTATTATAAATGAATCAAATTAACAAGACACTAGTGGGTCAAAATATGCTCAAATGAGTTATCATCTCTTCTTCTGATTTGATTTTTATTGATCAATGGAACAAAATTAAGCCTTTGAGTATTTGCTATAAATCAGTCTACCTTTTGGAAGTCAATTTGATACATTGGCTTTCTTTAGTTTAATAGATTCTAATTAGTTTGAGTCTTTATTAAAAATCAGTTTCTACATCTTGGGTTTAGTATTAGTCTAGATAACCAGTTGAATTTATTCACCTCCTGTTTTAGTATAGTTACTGAGTAATTTAATAAATCAATATTTACCTCTATAAGTTACCGTATATACTCGCTTATAAGTTGGTTTTTTGGGAGTTAATCTCTCAGACTGGTCTAAAACTCTTTGTCCGACTTATAGGCGAGCTATTAAATGTATCGTTTTATAGAGGTCAGTCCATCTGATATACAAGCTTATTTAATAAAACCGACTTATGGGCGGACCGACTTATAGGGGAGTATCTATACGGTTATCAGCGGTTACCGCTATGAATTAGTCTAATTAATAAGTGGTTACCTCAATGGATTAGTCCAGTAATTCAGTGGTTACCACTATGGATTAGTCTAATTAATCAAAGTTACCTCTAGTATCAGTATTTACCTCTGTGGATTAGTCTGCTTCTTTTATTGATTATTATAGGTTAACCAGTAGAATCTCCAGGGATAATTCTAGTTTATCAGCAGTTCCCATTATAGATTAGTCTACTTAATCAGTGGTTACCTCTATGGATTAGTCTAGTTAACCAGTGGTTACCACTTTATTTTAGTTTAGTTAACCAGTGGTTACCTCTTTGGATTAGTTTTGTTAACCAGTGGTTACCTCTATGAATTAGTTTAAGTAACCAGTTGTTACCTGTATTGAATATTTTAGTTAACTTGGGTTACCTCTATTGAATATTTTAGTAAACCAGTGGTTAACTCAATTCAGTAGTTAAGTTAACCAGTGGTAACCTCTGTGGATTAGTTTAGGTAACCAGTGGTTACCTCTATGGATTAGTTTAGTTAACCATTTGTTACCTCTTTTGGTTATTTTAGTTAACCAGTGGTTACCTCTATGGATTTGTTTAGTTAACCAGTGGTTACCTCTATGGATAATTTTAGTTAACCAGGGTTACTTCAATTGATTTGCTTAGTTAACCAGCAACAACCTCTATTGAATGGTCTAAATTAATCAGTGTTTACCTCTTTCGGCATGCTCTGTGGACTTTCTGATTCACTGTAGCCAACTCCTTCATAGATTTCCTGCTTCTCTTCCTCAGACAAATCAAACAGTTCACCTGAAAAAAATGAGATTTATGATTTATGAAGACTAATTTTAACATTGATAAATCAAAGAGAGATAACTGTTACATTACTCAATCAAAGGATAATAACTCATAAATTGAAAAAAACCTTGAGATAACTGTTCCATGTCAAATTAATAAATTGAAAAATTAATCTTAATTATAAAAAAGGAGGGTGTTCATTGACAAGCTAAAATTTAAACAAAAATGGTGTCATTGATACTTATTATTAGCATTTTTATAATCCTTTACTATAATATGAAAGAAGAAGGTATGGTTTTCATACAATTTTTGCCCTGTGATTTTCTAAAAAATGAAACTGGTGTAAAAGTTGAAAACTTTTGCTTTTTAAATAACTGAAATTAAGTGCAGAAAAATCATACAAGTCATTTTTCTCACATGTGATTTTGAATGCTAATTATGACGTCATAAACATGTGCATTTTCCTGTATTTTCTTAAAAAGTTGCAGAAGACACTGATTTTCAATGGAATTTTCTTTCAGATACTGTACAGCAGGAAATTAACTCGCGGAGTTAATATTCGCTATATTCGCGGAGATAGAAATTCCGCGAATTCAACATACAGTGAATAATTCTTCAAAAAATAGATATGAATATCGTATTAACATATTTACATGTACATACCGTAGTACTACCTAAAGACATAATAATGCAATTTCTTTTGTTTTTCTCAATATTTTAAACTTCGGAAAGTTTTTGGGACGTATGCTTGTTGAAAATGTCACTTTCATAATCTTTTGAAAGTAAAATGATATGAAAAAGCAAGTTAAAATTAATTTGAGCTGCATGTTTATCGTCTCCGTGTGGGCGGCCATTACTGATTTTATTTTTAGACGTTCATACATTCCAAAGCCACGTGCTTCCGTAATCAAAGTGCATATGTACCTAATCTGCCAGACGAAGTAATAATTCCATTTTTCAATGAAATAAAATAAAATTAAAAAAACATTTTTTTTTACATTTTAGGTTTTAACTAACCCAGTGAAAATTCACTTCAACATAAACACCACTCTGTACGTCCCAATGATATGAATTGCTTGTGTAAGGAGCAATCATAACACATAATTGGTATTTTTTAAATCTTAATTCATAAATAAACTAAAATCAACACGGCCCTCAGTACGGGTGTGATGTAATTACCTACAAACATGCATTGTTAAATTTCATCCGTGCATATCAATAAGTAACTAGTGCTAATTGTAACGGGGACTGTTACAGATGTTCCCCAAACGCTCCCCAACTCCCTTTTGGTGCCATATTCCCTGTAATCTCTATTCAATAAGAAATACTTTATGGAATTTAGACTTTATCAAGGTCTTCCAGGAAAAAAACAAAATATATTTTAAAATAGGCATTGCACGCGTGTTCATATGCGTAACGACCATATTATCTTGTCTACACTATCTAAAATTTTAATATACTTCATATCAAAGCATTTAATCCAAAAAGCATTAAAAATGCACTCATTTGAGTGTATTTTTAATTTCACTTATTTCACGTGCACGGACTTGTACGCACGTGCATAATGACTTCGCCTTCTTGTAGGAGTCTCTTATATTTATCTATGTTCTAAATCCCATCCTGTTTGGTTGAAAAACAAGGGAGTTATAGCCTGGCCCCTAAATATTTCTTTTGAAAATTACTCTAAAACGAAAAAGAATCTCTGAATAGTTGTAGAACAAAAATTTATTTTGGTATCATATGAAAGATCTTGTGATTTTGCACAAATGTTGTTCAGTATCTTTCAACAAAATAAGTATATTTTGAAAGATATGATGCAAAATGTGTCAAAAAATCACTCATGATTCGTGTCCTATATTTTGATCCCTACCGAGCTTCCATACTAGGCACTTCCGGAAAATATCATGATAATTGTGGAACATGGCAACATGTCCTCTATCATCCCTGAAAATTTCAGCATTCTAGCTTGAACCGTTTTTGAGTTTACTCACGGACAAGAAGGTCCTCTAAATTTTGATTAAAGGGCGATAACTTCAGACCGGAAGTGAATATCCCTAAAATAATTTGCCGGAATTAACTTCAGATGTCAACACATCTACCATAGAAATTTGAGGCAAATCGGACGAGACATCTTCGAGAAACCTTCTGCACAAATTTTGTAAAGAAAAAAAAAGAAGAATAACTAGATGAGATCTCGTTGCGAGCAACGAGTAGGTCTTCCGTTGAATTTCTCAATAAGATGAGATGTGATTTTGACTGAGATATTCGTTAAAAGAGAATGACAATAAGTTTTCCTTCATTAATTTCAAAGTTTCTGTTTTTTATCACGATATTCTGAACATCCTTTGTTCAATATGGCTTATAAAAATATTCCCTCTTTTCGAGACGTAAAGCATAAAAAATATATCATTTTGGCCCCTTGTTACCACTGATTTCGTAACATATGATCGAAATTGTATCATAAATTGTTGCAAATCGTTAAGATTAATACTTTTGCTTCAGTAATGTATAACACAATATTGGTCATTAGAGAATTTTAGATAAAAGATTTTGGCCCCTCTATGCCCCTAATTTGAGGGGTCATCCCCATTTTCTTGTTATCAAATGAAAGGTCTTGAGATTTTGAAGATTTTTTGTTCAACACTTATTCAGAGATTTCTATTCGTTGTTGAGATATGCTAAATGTAAACATTTAGGGGCCATCCCCCACAAGTCCTTAATGGGGCCGTTTTGCAAAAATTAAAAGTATGCATATTGTTTAGAACATTATTCTGACCATCTTTTGTGCAATATTGCTTATCAAAATATTCCCCCTTTTCGAGATATAAAGCGTCAAAAATTTTACATTCTGGCCCCTTGTGACCCCTAATTACGTAACATTTGATCAAAATTGTATCATATATTGTTGCAAATCGTTAAGATGAATACTTTTGCTTCAGTAATGTATAACAAAATATTGATCATTAGAGAGTTATAGATAAAAGACTTTTGGCCCCTCTGAGCCCCTAATGTAAGGGGTCAGCCCCATTTTCTTGATATCAAATGAAAGGTCTTGTGATTTTGAAGATTTTTTGTTCAACACTTATTCAGAGAATTCTATTCGTTGTGGAGATATGCTAAGTGGAAATATTTAGGGGCCATTCCTACTAGTCCTTTATGGGGCCGTTTTACAAAAGTTCAAAGTATGCATATTATTTAGAACATTATTCTGACCATCTTTTGTTCAATATTGCTTATCAAAATATTCCCCCTTTTCAAGATATAAAGCGTCAAACATTTGACATTCTGGCCCCTTGTGACCCCTAATTACGTAAAATTTGATCAATATTGTATCATATATTGTTGCAAATCGTTAAGATGAATACTTTTGCTTCAGTAATGTATAACAAAATATTGATCATTAAAGAGTTATAGATGAAAGACTTTTGGCCCCTCTGAGCCCCTTATGTAAGGGGTCAGCCCCATTTTCTTGATATCAAATGAAAGGTCTTGTGATTTTGAAGATTTTTTGTTCAACACTTATTCAGAGAATTCTTTTCGTTGTGGAGATATGCTAAATGGAAACATGTAGGGGCCACCCCATCAAGTCCTAAATGGGGCCGTTTTACAAAAATTAAAAGTATGCATATTGTTTAGAACATTATTCTGACCATCTTTTGTTCAATATTGCTTATCAAAAATTCCCCCTTTTCGAGATATAAAGCGTCAAAGATTTGACATTCTGGCCCCTTGTGACCCCTTATTACGTAATATATGATCAACATTTTATCATGTATTGTTGCAAATCGTTCAGATAAATATCTTTGCTTCTGTAATGTATAACAAAATATTGATCATTAAAGAGTTATAGATGAAAGACTTTTGGCCCTTCTGAGCCCCTTTTTTGAGGGGTCAGGCCCTTTTTCTTGATTTCATATGAAAGGTCCCGTCAATCTGTACAACTTTTCTACTATATGTTTAAACAAATTATGAATAGATACGAAGATATAGAACAAAAGATATCAAATTTTGTGAGATGTTTCCGAGATATTTTTTGGGCTCTAACGAGCGTCGGCGCCTTTTGAGCTATGAAGATTTGGACGCCTGCCTGCAACTCAGCAAACCTTCCCTTACTTTCACTGAAAATCTTGAGTCAATATCTTAAGTCGTTCCGGAGGAGTTTCCAGGACAAGCCGACCCTCTAAAAATCAGTAAATCGTCCATATCTCACGACCGGAAGTGACGTCATCGACGACTAAAATTTCCGACAAGGTTCAGATAAATATCTATCAGATCTGAAAGTTTGGTGAAAATCGGTCCAGCCATTTCCGAGAACTCGCGTGCACAAAATCGGTAAGAAAAAAAAAGAATAATAATAGGGAAAAAGAAACCGAACGAAAACAATAAGGTCTTCTGTTGGAAACGGAAGACCTTAATAAGAAAAGTGAAAAAGAAACATAAGAATAATAGAAGGGTCTTCCGCTGAAGACGGAAGACCCTAATAATAAGAAACAGAGTAAAAACAATATGTTCCCCAACTTCGTTTGGGGAACATAATAAGAAACAGAGTAAAAACAATATGTTCCCCAACTTCGTTTGGGGAACATAATTACCATTAATCCGTTATCGAAGCACAGGTTAAGTATACTTAAAGACAACAATAATTATACAAATTCATTCAATTTAATTATCAAGAGAACATATTTACAGTGGTCTCGATCTTTGAATTTATTTCGTATGTGTCTCTATTCCAGTCCGGCAGTTAAAAATGATCGTTTGATCATATCTTGTTGTGTTGCAAGTTTTTCTATAGCGCTTACAAGCCACTGTGCGTGTTTTTCTTTGATTATCGAAAGTTTTAAATCAACATCTACATTCTCCAATCCGGTATCAGCAAGCGACTTTTCAATTTCATTGTTTAATTGTACGTATTGACTTCGAATCGGGATCGGGGTCGGTCCGCTTTTGCGTTTTATTTGATCGAGTTCAGAATCGACATACTACGAAATTTTCTTTTCCGCGAATTCAAACGACCGCGATTTGCTACAAAATAAACGAATCGCGATCTTTTCCGACAGCGATTTTAACCTGCTGTACAGTACATTGTCCACAGGCATCGCCCACAAAGATCTTGAGATATGTGATTTGTTATTAAATTTTGCACAAAATATCAAAAAATTACCATGGGCGACAGCTGCAGACACTATGTTTTCTAAAGGAAAATCACCCTTGAAATTGCCATTTTGAGGCTTTTTAGTTTTGAAAATAAAGAAATGCTTCACATTAATGACGTCATATTTGCAGAATGGTAAACCTTCATGCCATATTCTTTCCTGATTTATCAGTCATTTATTAAACTACCGTATATACTCGCCTATAAGTCGGTTTTTTGGGAGTTGATATCTGGTCCTAAACTCTGTGTCCGACTTATAGGCGAGCTATAAAAATAATGGTATTATATGAGGTCAGTCCATCTGAAATAAAAGCTAATTAAGTACAACCGACTTATAGGCGAGTATATACGGTAATATTTAAACAAGTTTCAAAACTTTTTCATTGATGTCATTACATTTTTAGGGCACAATAAAGCTAAAACCATTACCTTCTTATATTCAATTTCAAATATATTAGACTTGGGATGGTGACCCAAAATCTAATATTCAGAGGGGATCAGCATTGTTTGAAAAAGGGATGTTTTAAGAAAAGGGGGGGGGGGGAGAGAGCAATGATAAAATTCTGCATAACCATTAGAAAACACAAATAGAGACCCATAAATGCTGTAAAGATTCCGAAAAATATAGTAAATGAAGCCATTCTGTAGTATTTATGAGGAATATAAAATTTTTTGGACAAAAGAAACAGTTTACAGGCTAACATGCGTGAAGGAAGAGCATAATTCTGAGATTGCAGTGCTGTGAAAAATGAATTTCGTAACGTGACTTTGCTAAAGGACAAGTGCACTTAAGCAATACTTATTGGGCCCTTTTGATGTGCCATTTTACTTCAAAATATATTACCAAATGGTTCTCTATTGATAATAGTTAGATACTATTGGATATTTCTAATTTTAAAAAATGTTAAGCGCCACTTAAACCAGCATGGATTTGAAACAATTGAATATTTTGAAAGGCCTATGGATACCCTATAAATCCGGAAAAGTCGTACCGAACCTTCTTTTAGTTTCGTTTATGTAAATCAAGGAATAGATATTTAAATCGATACTTGAACAATCTGATGGTGGATCATAGTCGGGCGCGTTTGCGAAATGATATTTCTTGTGCCAAACCTGTTTTTAAAAATATGGAATGAAATTGTGTAGTTGCCTGTATCTAAATGATTAAACTAAGACATTGGTACTCTTGCATTTGAAAAATAACATTAATAGTTTTTTAGTTGAATTTGAAATTGAAAAAGAGTGGTATAGGACTATAGGTGGCTTTCAATACCTGTTTCATTGTCTTGCATGAAGGTTAAAAATGTCCTTACCCACCCGTGTTCTTAAAAACAAATACATATAATTATTATATAAACATCTCTAAGCGACAGGGCTTTGACTTACTGAAACAAAATCTGCCTATGTTTTACAGTGAGCACCTTTGAGGAATGTTTACCTGGGTAGAACTCACGTGACTATCAGTATTCTAAATAATTTATTCCACACGTGGGTTCAACATGGGTCATACAGGTAAATAGCTCTCACTTGCTATAGGAAAAACATTGTACTTTTTATACATTTTTAATACATGTATTTTAAGTACGAGCCTAATCGTGTGCAAATTTCATACTTTCACACAAGTTTTATAAATGTAATATGCATCTTTTGTCATTCGCACAAGTTTGCACAACGTTAGGCTCATAGTTAACAAAGGCTTTCAAATGAATGACCGTTCTCGATTTACTATAGAAAATCGCCAATGTCGGCTGACCCCTACCACATTGTATAGTTTTGTTCTTTGTATATTCGTGGATTTCAGCGGTAAAAATTATTGAATTATATGGTTTAAATATCAATTAATAATTTGAAATGAAAATTTTTGGTAATTTTGATTATTTATTTTTTCACATTTTACCGGGGCCCATAAGTGCACTCGTTCTTTCTGTAATTATAGTCATTTTACGCGGAGAAAGGTTTGATGATTTGCAGGATCAAAGACAGGAAGTGTTAAATATTATTTAAAATATGAAATCTTAACAGTTTTTACACATTTTTTGGCAGTTTAAAGCGACATGAAAATATTTTGAGTTACATGTAAGGGTGACATTATTGAAAAATTTGCGAAAACTTTTGATGTCGGGTAACGTATGTTAAGGATTTTCGTTTTAGTGCTCCAGGTAAGAGTGCATGTCTTTTTTGTATCATTCTGATAAAAATATAATCATTATTTTGTGCCTTGTTTTTGTTCAAATTAAGTTTGCATATTTATAAAAAGAAACATTTATTAATTAGAATAATAGTTTCATATATTTTATCAATATTTGTTTAACTTAGTAATTATAAATGTTGTCCACAAACTTTATGGACAACCCTTGTATATTAATCTTTCAAGAATGAATCATTCTCTTACTAATCTATTTTAAGAGCATTTATTTTATGAAATTACAATAAAAGAGAATAAAACTGTTATAAAGGCTATCTCATCTGAAATAGATTCTTCACCCAGCAGGTATTCATGTTTTGCCTAAATTCTGTAATAAGAAGTTCTTAATTGCTTAATTTGTCTTCTTTGTTGAAAACCCATACTTAATAGTAACACACTACAAAAACACTTCAGGTCAATTAACAACTGACCAGATCATATATACTCTTCAAAAAAAAGAAACATATACTGTAAATCACTTTTTGTTAACGAGAACTTTATTTTCGCGTAATTATACGAGAAAGTATGCTCACGAAAATTAAATTATCACGTATAATAGTATTCCATAAAATTAAATAGAGCAATAACCACAATTCGTGAAAATTTTGTCTCGCTTATCAAGAGTCAATGACTATCTCGCGAAAATAAGGTGTCGCGAAAATTTAGTGATCTACAGTAGTAGGAACAATATCCTGAAGAATGTTTAATAATTTTTTTATAATTTCATTTTTAGAAGGATATGACGCACTCAAGTAAAATGCATCATTTTTTAACTGTTATATTTCAAATCTTACAGTGAGACAAAAAGACCTGATTTTGCAAAATTCCTTAAAAATCTTTGATCTCAATTTTCATTTGTTTGTTTCTGATGCAATTACTTCAGACACAAAAGGGCTATCAAAAGTGGGGGTTCTCCATATTTTGAATTTGGTTTTATCTAAAAATTGACGCTTTCTAGTAAAAATGCTGCAACTGAATGTTGCAAAGCACAAAAAGAAAGATATGCAACTGGAAGCAGATAAACCACAGACTACAATTGCAAAAGGTTTAAATGTTATGCTCAGCACCATATCTAACCTATAAAACATAAATCATTATTCTCGAACACCCAATGTTCGCAAGAAATACGGGAGACCACCTGTGACATCAGCAGCTCAGCATCACTTCAGAAGATAACGTAAACTTTATAAATATAACACAATGACGTCATCTACAGTTTTAGCTTTTATAATTATAATAATAATGATCGTATTTATATAGCGCCTTTCTAGCATAAATGCTACTCAAAGCGCTTTACAATGCATTATTACCCCAGCAGACCTTAACGATCCAGAATCTTTCTCAGTGCAAGCTGCCGTTATCAGCGCTAGAACACTAACATTCTGACAATATCTTTCACTGTCTATAGCCAGGTACTCGTTTTACACTTGAGTGGAGTGAGGAAATTCGTGTAAAGTGCCTTTCCCAAGGACACAACGTCGGCTTGTCGCGGCCAGGATTCGAACTCGCAACCTTTCGGTTTGGAGTCCGGCACCTTAACCACTGGACTACCGACGCAACTGCACAGACCATCTAACAAAACTGTTTTCAGTTTACTATGAATTAATTACTGTAAGAGGATTATCCATGCCATTATTCTGACCCCACAACAACCCAAACACCGACTTCAAAGATCTCCGATCAATAGAGTATGACCACAGCATCACCACTGAAAAGTTTGGTAATTTAACCATTGAGCTTATAGTCTAGAATGTTCATCGGAAAGACTTTCATAAATTTAAGAGTGCTAAGGCTTTGTAATAAACGTTAGACAGAAAACTGCATTAAGGACGTTAAAAAAGTTGGTGGTGGTAGTGTAATGATATGGAAAATAGTATCAATAAAAGACTAATCTGGTTTGTATTCAAAGGACTTTGATAGAAAAAGGTATTCTTAGGATGTTCTTCCTGCACATGCCTATTCAATTTTGTGGCATTCTAGAGCTGTAGTTCAATCTGACAATACACAGCAACATATGGATTGTTTGACACTCCCATTCTTGCAAAGCTACAACAACCTGTTTCTGCCATAGGCATCTTAAACGCCAGATTTAACCCCAATTGAGCAGCATTGGACAAAAGCACAGACATGATTTATCAAAGACTAATGCATCCTCAAACTCTTCAACAGCTGTCCAAAGCTTTACATTTGGAGCGGGAGAGTTTTTATCACACACATTTACTTCCATTAGATGCCGTTTTGGGCTATCATTTGTGTCTTTTGGGTTCATACCAGATATTGATCTTGAATGACGTACCTTAAACAGTATAGAATTTTAAAACTCTTGAGTAAATATGACATTTAGATAGTATTCCTAATTGTAAACCACATTTCTGTATTATCAATACATCATTTAACTAAATAAAATTCATACAAAACAAAGAAAAGCTGGAGACCAACACCTTGAGGTTAAAATTGCGGAAGATTCTCACGTGTGGATACCAAAAGGTATTCAATAGGGTCTGTAACTAAAGTTATAAACTTAAAAGTATATCTGTTGGTGATCTGTTTTATACTTTTAAATAAAATTCATGTTCAATGTGTCACTAAAATTCTACTATACGTTTCTTTTTTTGAAGAGTATTTTAGTAGTGCCTACATGTAGTGCGTACATATACTAGCAAATAGGGATTAAGAAATAGAACAATAGAAACAGATAAAATGTAAAAGTGTGTCAATTAAATATTAAAGTTTATGTAAGCTTGGTACAAGATGGTTTTCCCAATGATAAAAAAGTCACAAGATTTGTTTTATCTCCACTGATCAGATAAATCATTGCACCATACTCTCATGTTCATACAGTCACAGATACAATAGATTTGAAGGTAAATATCTCATTTCATTCTTCTATTGTTTTTAGTACCTAGCTAATATTATGCAGTGCTTGTTTTGGGGGTTTTTCTTTATTTTATAATTT
This sequence comes from Saccostrea glomerata, assembly GCA_003671525.1. Lineage (NCBI taxonomy): Eukaryota > Metazoa > Mollusca > Bivalvia > Ostreida > Ostreidae > Saccostrea > Saccostrea glomerata. The sequence continues at coordinate 194,997 of PRKT01000577.1, read as the reverse complement.
GATAATAAAGTAATGATAATTAAAATTTTCAGCATTTTCAAGACTCTGATAAAATGGAACCCAGATTTTGTGCCCAGGACATCATTAGATGTACCGTCTGTAAAGATAAAATTGTACAAATGTACTGTAATTTATGTCCCATGAATCTGTGTAAGGATTGTGTGGTTGACCACATCTCTGATGTCTCTAAGAAGCATGAGGTGGTGCCTTTCGATTTAAGAAGATCCAAGCTTGTGTACCCTCAGTGCAAAACTCATTTTGAAGAGAACTGTGAAATGCTCTGTGAAGATTGCAACATTCCAGCATGTCCAAAATGTGTTATATCCAGTACACATACAAGACATCATTTCAAAAGTCTTAAGGATCTAATGAACTCTAAGAAAGTGAACATTGAAAAGGAAAGAAAAAGACTGAAAGAAACAGTTTACTCAAAATTTGAAGATGTTGTTACTGACATAGAAACCCAGCTAGCAGATATGAATAGAAAATACGAGAAACTTACATCAGAGGTCACACAACATGGAGAAGAATGGCACAGAGAAATTGACAAAATTATAAAGAAAAACATGGAAGAAATTAATGAGATGAAAAAAAAACACAGCGATGCCCTCAATAAACATCTACATGATATAAAAAAACTTGTTGATGATATCAAACAATCTATATTAGAAACTGAAGACATTTTACAATCTAAAGAAGTAACCAGAACACTTTCTTATGAGATAAAATCAGAAAAATTCACAGAATTTCCATCCAAACTGATAGTCAAGTCTCCTGAGTTTACTAGATATAATAATCAAGATCTATGTTCTCAAATGTTTGGTTCTTTATCAGAATTATCCATTACAACAGAGGAACATGGCTACACAATGAAGACACCAGAAGCTGTATCCTGTCCTCCAGTCAAACCACTGCTTGATGAACCAGAGCTCATCACCACCATAAACACTGGGTATAAATACTCACTCTACAGTGTTACCTGTCTCAGTGATGAAGAAATCTGGACACGTGGAGGAGATAAAATCATGAAACTCTACAACCTCCAGAGCAAACTACTGAAGTCAATCCAAACCAAGTCTGCGAACAGACCACGTGACATAGCAGTAACATGGAGTGGAGATTTAATTTATATTGACCCTGATAAAAGAACTGTAAACTTAGTGAAGAATGACAAGATACAGGAAGTGATCAGACTACAGGGGTGGAGACCTGACAATGTCTGTAGTACCTCCTCTGGTGACCTCCTGGTTACCATGCACAGTGATGATGGAAAACAAACCAAAGTTGTCCGTTACTCTGGCTCCACAGAGAAACGAACTATCCAGTTTGATAGTAAAGGTAAACACTTGTATTCATCTGGTATTACATTCATTAAATACATTAGTGAGAACAGGAACTTGGATATCTGTGTAGCTGATAGGGAAGCTCGTGCAGTAGTGGTGGTTAATCAGGCAGGAAAACTCCGATTTAGATACACTGGTCATCCATCTACTACCAAGGGATCATATTATCATTTCTTTAGTAAGAAGGAATCATTTGATCCAATCGGCATCACAACAGACAGTCAGAGTCAGATTCTGACAGCAGACAATAACAACCACCGTATCCACATCCTAGATCAGGATGGACAGTTCCTCCATTACTTTAATAACTGTGATCTACGGGATCCAAATGGTTTATGTGTAGACACCAAAGACAACCTTTTTGTGGCTGAGTGTGAAAGTGGTAGAGTGAAAAAAATAAAATATATGTTAACAATATGAGATGAAAATTTATTATTATTGAGATAAAAGTGCTGGTAAGATGAGACTATAATTAACATAATTATAATTTTTTTTATTTGCAACTTTACATCAAATGTGACAGATTTGTATTATGATAATTATCAAAATCTTTAAGACATACATATACTTGTATGATGTTAAACACTATAATTTTTTTTTTAATTCATTGATATAATTAATAATCAGGTTATTGTTTTGCATCTACATTCAATTTGATATCAATAAAGTTAATTGAGATTTCCTTCAAGAATTAGATTGTTATTATAGAACAATGGCTGTTCCAAAGGTCAACAAGCAAATTCAAACTGTGGGTGAAATGTCTTTTTTATGGCATATATTGTGTCAAATATGAACGCCCTTACATATAAGGGGTGTTAAGAAAGTTCGTTCCATATGATGTAATATTTTCAAAAACTTCAAAGTAGTGCTTAATTAGATCAATTTTCAAGTCTGACAAAATCACAAGAGTGTACTTTAGATTTATAGCAATTCATTTCTAGCAGGAAGTTATAGGATTTTAAATAAAAACCTAGAAAAGGGACACATTGGAATTTCCTTTTTTATTTTGGAATGCATTTCTTCCTTCAGTTATGAAAATATATGTGACATCTTTAAAGCACTCTGATGATAGAAATGCTGGTCATTTTGAGTGATAATAAAGGATGAATTAATTTTGTTACTCCATTTCTTATCTTGCATCAGCTAAAGAGCATAGGTAAAAGAACGATAGATCACTTTTCTGTAGAATAGGCTTATCATGTTGAATTTTTTTTAACGAATAGATAATTTTTGCATAGTATTTGAAAGAATATTTTGACCTGTGTGCTTAATATATGTCACAAATATACGTCAGGCATAATTTTTCTGAACAGACATCACCTGTTTTAATACTTGCCCTCCCCTTATTGATTCAACAAAAGACAGTTAAAACCTTATCAGTAGCAAGAATGAAGTCCGTAAATATGAAATATCACAAATTTTAAATATCTTCTCAACAGATTTCTTTTCGAAAATAAAAGGATATGTGGAATGAACTTTTAACACCCTTTATATATATATCATTCAGAAGTAATCACCTAAGTTGATTTTTTTAATTAATAGGTCAATCGTCAAGGTCAAAAATCAAAACATCCTCAGAGATACGTGCCTATCTTATCACAGGAAATGCACATGTCAAATATAAAAACCCTAGCTCTTCTCAATCAAAAGTTATCAGGAAAAATTACCATTTTATGAAAATTGGGTCAAACTTCAAAGTCTAGATCACACATTCATAAAACTCAAAGTGTATTTAGAATGGTCTTATCACAGTTAATATACATTTAGATATGAAAGCCCTATCTCTTCTCATTAAAAAGTTATGGTCAATATCAAGTTTTTAATTTGTTTGAAAATACTTCAAACTTCAAAGTCAAGGGGGTAAAAATCATAGTAAATTTATAAAGGTCTTGTCACAGGCAAAACAACTGTATAAGTGAATGCCCTATCTATTTTCATTCAAAAATTATGACAATGAAAACGTTTTTCAAAAGTAAGTTAAAATTCAAGTTCAAGGTCACAAGGTATAACAAGAGGTCCAGGAGCCAAATCGCCACCATAGCACATCGGCTAAGAAATGCACAAATCAGATCAGAATTGAAAGTTTACTGAGCACTGGAAGAAACAATACCTTTCAGTTAAAATTGAAAGGCGGCTTCTAGTGACTTTTAGTGGCCATTCAACTACTGAATAGCACACACATTTCAGGTACCTTTCAGTTGCCTATCACTCACATTTCAGGTACCTTTCAGTCACCATTCAACGGACACATTTCCGTCAATTTTCAGTGACCTTTTTGTCGTCTTTCAGTGACCCTTCCTTTGCTGTTCATTGACCTTTCCGCCACTTTCAGTGATGTTTTTTAGCCAGTTTAGCAAATTTTTTTCACTAGCTTCCTAGTAAATAGCTAGAACACTGACCAGTCAGCAAGGGCCCCGCCATAGGGTAGAATTATAAGGTGCAGCTTACGGAATGATTAAAAAATGAATGAGAATAGGCAACAGCAACTGTATTCTTAAAATTTCAAGATAATTCATGAATATCAAAAACCTGTAAATAATACCCAATTATTTACTTTACAATAAAGAACAACTTAATATTGAATGTAACTATATTTAAACAATAATGAAGCTTATGTTATACAAGAGGCCCAAGGGCCTTGAATCGCTCTTCTGATAAATTGTACAACCTATCACTTGTATTTGAAGCCTCTAACCCTAAGTATCCTATTAAAGACCCAAGTTGCATCACCTGACAAAGTTTGATCATTCTTAGCCAATTAGAACTACTTTTTGGTCTACATTCTTGGAAATCACAAAATGCATCAAGTGACAAAGATTGATTATTCTAAGCCAATAAGTACCAGAGATACTTAAATACTTAAATATAGCCATAAAATGTCGAAAGTAGGTCATCATGACATACATTTTAGTCGACATTTTTCAGAGTCCCAAGATGCATCTGCTGACTAAGTTTGATAATTCTAAGCCAATAAATACCTGAGATATTCAAAAGTAGGTCAATGTGACCTACTTTTTGGTCGACATTCTCCGAAAACCCAAGATGCATCAACTGACAAAGTTTGATGATTCTAAGCCAATAAGTACCAGAGATACTTCAACATAGCCATAAAATGTCAAAAGTAGGTCATTGTGACCTACATTTTAGTTGACATTTTTTAGAGTCCAAAGATGCATCTGCTGACCAAGTTTGATAATTCTAAGCCAATAAATACCTGATATATTCAAAAGTAGGTCACCATGACCTACTTTTTGGTCGAAATTCTCCGAAAACCAAAGATGCATCAACTGACAAAGTATGATGATTCTAAACCAATAAGTACTAGAGATACTTAAATATAGCCATAAAATGTCAAAAGTAGGTCACCGTGACCTACTTTTTGGTCGACATTCTCCGAAAACCCAAGATGCATCAACTGACAAAGTTTGATGATTCTAAGCCAATAAGTACCGGAGATACTTAAATATAGCCATAAAATGTCGAAAGTAGGTCACCGTGACCTAAATTTTGGTCGACATTTTTCAGAGTCCCAAGATGCATCTCCTGACCAAGTTTGATGATCATAGGTTTGAAGGTAATCAAAATATGCCTTTTAAACAATTTGAAAACAAATGCCTGCAAAATTCTAAAAGTAGGTCACAGTGACCTACTTTTTCTTAAATATGTTTTAAGGTCCCATGATGCAGCAACTTACAAGATTTGATGATTCTAACCCTTTCAGTGCCTGAAATAATGGGATTAAATGTTTTGAAAAGGATAAGTCATAAAGTTCAAAAAGTAGGTCACGGTGACCTACTTTTAAGTTGACGTTGTTCAAGGACCCAAGATGCATCAACTGACTAAGTTTGATGATCATAGGCCTTAAAGTATCCAAAATATGCCTTTAAATCAATTTGAAAACAAATGCCCGCAAAATTTAAAAAGTAGGTCACCGTGACCTACTTTTGAGTTAACATGATGTGAAGTCCTAAGATGCATCAACTTACAAGATTTGATGATCCTAGTCCTTATAGTAAGCAAAATATGAACATTTTTATTAATTGTAAATTTAGGTCAACTTTAAAGTGACCTTGAGACCACGCCCTTTGCCCCAGGGTCATGCCTTGAACAATTTTTAATCTTCAACATATCCTGATCCTTGTATGTAAGTTTGGTGAAAATCTGCCTGGTGGTTCTGGAGAAGAAGATTTTTTAGCAACCAGTACTTTTTGTTTTGTTTTCCTGATTATCTCCCCTTGATTCAGGGTCCCAACCCTTATTTTAGTATAAATGGTAGCCCTTGGGCCAAGGATACCCTGTGACAAATTTGACACTGATTGGCCAAGGGGTTCTTGAGTTATGGCCCATATTCTAAAAAGTTAACGCACACCGCACACCGCACAAATGGCCATAGCATTAGCTCTTTGAGCCTTTGGCTCAGAAGAGCTAATAAATTCCCTGCCTTCAATGAATGCAAATATCATGAAGACTTGACCTAGCTTAACTTCAAAATAAACACCAGTTGCAGACAAAATTTTCTGCAGCAGGCTAGATAATTAATCCCAAGGTATTAACTGTACCTCTCTCATCCTTTTCTTCTAAAGTTACTATAAGAACTTTTTCAGTATTTATAATGATAGAATGGGGTTCTTATACAATAATAATATTCTTGAATTTACAGGGGTAATTGGAATTAAGAAATAAAACAAAATAAAACCAGATAAAAAGTACGTTTAAATTGTGTCAATTTAATATCAAAGTTTATGTTAGCTTGGTACATGATGGTTTTCTTACTGATAAAAAAAATCGTGTGATTTGTATTATCTCCATTGGTCAGATAAATAATTGCAGCTTTATATAGCTTCATGTCCATGTAATCAGGTTTCCAACAGTTTCAATTTCAAATCTTATTTCGTTTTTTTCCCTAATTTAATAAAGCGCTTGCTTTTCAAACTTTCCTTTTTGACATTTGAATGATAATAAGTTTTAAAGTATTTTCAGCATTCAGATAAAATGGACCCCAGACCTTGTGCACAGGGCATCCTAAGTTGTGACCTTTGTGAAGAGAAAGTTGTAAAAATGTACTGTAACTTATGTCCAATGAAACTTGTAAGGGTTGTGTTGTGAAACACATCTCTATTGTCTCTAAGAAGCATGATGTGGTACCTTTTCATTTAACAAGATCTATGTTTGTGTACCCTCAATGTTAAACACATTCTGAATAGCACTGTCAATGCACTGTGAAGTTGCAATGCTTTAGTGTGTCCGAAATGCGTTATTTCTGAGAAACGTACGCAACACCATTTCAAAAGTCTACAGGACTTGGTAAACTCCAAAAATGAAAGCATTGCATGACCAGGAAAGAAAGAGACTGAAAGAAACAGTTTTCTCCAAATTCGAAGATATTGTTACCGACATAGAAACCCAGCTAGCTGAAATAGAGGGAAAATAAGAGAAACTTACATCAGAGGTCACAAAACATGGAGAAGAATGGCATAGAGAAATTGACAAAGTTATAGAGAAAAACAAGGAAGAAATTAATACATGTAATATATGAAAAACCAACATAAAGAAGCCCTTAATAAACATCTCAATGATTGAAAGAAACTTATTGCTGATATCAAACAGTCTATATCAGAAACTGAAGACATTTTACAATCCAAAGAAGTAACCAGATCACTTTCTTTTAAAAGTTTATGTTGACCCCGATGCAAGAACTGTAAACATAGTGAAGAATAAACAGATACAGGAAGTGATCAGACTACAGGGGTGGAGACCTTACAATGTCTGTAGTACCTCCTCTGGTGACCTCCTGGTTACCACGTACAATGGTGATAATGAACATTCAAAAGTTGTCCGTTACTCTGGCTCCAAAGAGAAGCAAACCATTCAGTTTGATAGTGAAGGCAAACCTCTGTTTTCATCTGGTTATATTACATACATCAGTGAAAACAGGAATTAGGATATCTGTGTGTCTGATGATGGAGCACATGCAGTAGTGGTGGTTAATCAAGCAGGAAAATTCCGATTTAAATACAATGGTCATCCCTCTACTACCAAGAAATTATTCTATCAGTTCTTTTATAACCAGGGTTCATTTAATCCAGCCGGCATCACAACAGACAGCCAGATTCGGATCCTGATATCAGACAGTAACAACAACTGTATTAACATCCTAGATCAGGATGGACAGTTTCTCCATAACATTGATAATTGTGATTTACGGCGTCCGTGGAGTTTATGTGTAGACACAAAAGACAACCTCTTTGTAGCTGAGTTATACAGTGGTAAAGTGAAGAAAATTAAATACATGACAGTTATTGTAAACAAAGTGTGCTGAATTTTTATTTTCATGTTTATACTTATTTCTATAGATTATATAGAGCAAAAACATGATTATTCCGTAAATGACCATCTCGCAAAATTAAAGTTTTGTAAAAAATGCTCTTTAGCAAATGCAGATGTCTCTGTATTAAAATGGCTAATGGATTTATTGATCTTTCAATGACCTACCTAGATATCACTACTATTACTTTGATCACCTGCTGTTTTCCCTCCCAATCCCCCCCCCCCAAAAAAAAAGGATGCTTCCATATAAATAAGACAAATTATGGCTTTGCTAATATTGAGAACAAGAATTTTTAAAGATTTTTTTTTATATGTAGTCAGTTCTTTTCCTTCAAATTTGATCGTCCATTGTGGCCCCACTCTATTCCAAGAGTCCTGATTGAACAAACTTAAAACTATACTATATGGGAATGACTTAAAATTATACTTACATATATAACCAATCACGGCAATGCTTTTTTTTAAAGAATTTTCAAAGTTTTTCCTACATATTCTAAAGTAAAATCCTTTGTCCATTGTGGCCCCAACCTATGCCCCGGTGTCATGATTTAAACAAACTTGAATCTACATTGTTTTTACATAATTTTCATTTTTCTTGGCCCAATGGTTCTTGAGAGGATTTTTTTCTAATGTTTTTCCATGTAAAAATTTTACCATTAATGTGAACAAACTTGAATCCACTTTACCTGAGTACTTGTACACAATTAAGTTTCATTAGTCTTGGCCAAATGGTTCTGGGGTAGATTTTTTTTTTAGCCCGGCCTACAATATTAAATTCAGACTCATGTACTAGAAATATCTTTAGCAGAATTACCCAACTGAATTAAAGGGAAATCTTTTTTAGATGCACAACATGATGTAACTTCCTGGTTGGTGTGTACCTGGCTGTTTAAATCAATACGTGAAACCCACAATTGTATTCCTTGGTAGGTAAGTTTATACGGAGTCTGTTAGTTTCTTTCTTAAAAGCGTCATAAAGAGGTTTTTTCTTATCTCAAATTTTTTGTGATAATAATCTTGATTTTCTCTTTCATGAATTATCAATTGAGAGTCTAATTAATTATTAATAAATTTAATTCAAGCTATATACTAGTAATATATAGTGAAAATTTTTCCTTGTGTAAAACCTAGCTAAAGTCTTGATTTTTTTTAATAAGAATTATTAAAGAGGATAAAAAATTAAATTTGGTCAAGGATTACCTGATCAACATGTTGATAAACAAGCTAGATGTTTAGCTTTCTTTGTATTTATGTAAAAATTGTAAACTTCATTTCATAATTGTTCTATTTATATCTTCCTTTTTTAAAAATCTATTGAGTTAATATGATGTACCTATATATTTGCACTTTAAGATTAAAATATAGAACAAAATACGTAAGAGCAGATAAAAGGACAAGATAGGGTAACAGCCGAATCTGGCCCCTTATTTGATGTAAAAATCAGAACACTGGTAGAATTGGGATAGTTTGTATTTCAGAAGTGAAAATGATCCACACTTTAATACAAGCACTAATTTTGATTCAAAGCTTACACGGAAGCTACAAGAGGGCGCAGAAATAGGGCATTTTCCAGAATGTCCTCAATTCTGGTGGAATTTCATCAAATTTGGGATACATTTCTCTTTGGAAAACATAGAGCACAAGCTTGCCTATCTGAGATTTTTACACAAAAACTGCATCTGATATGAGTGTACAAAATATATAAATTTGGCAGATAGGCAAGCGTGACTGTGCTCTATGTTTTCCAAAGGAAAATGTGCTGTAAAATTGATGAAAATTTGCATTAAAATGAGAAATGACGGAAATTGACCTATTTCCTGACCTCACTGTGGCTCCTGTATATTCTAAATCTTGAAACCAATGCTCATTTTGTGGCAGGAATGACAACAGGTTTTTATCGATAAACTGTTGGATCATTCTGAAAGACACCCAAAATTGGGGGCCAAATACGGCTCTTACCCTATCTTGTCCTTTAGAAGTGTGTCTGTTTAATATCAATGGTTATACAAAATCTGTTTACCTGTGATACAAGATAATTTACACAATGATATACAAGAAGTCATGTGATTTGTTTTATTATTTCCACTGTTTATTCATTACCACGTACATCAGTGGTACTCAGTGACGGAAACCAAAGATTAAGCAGGTAAAAATCTCATTCCATCTGGGCTGCAGGCTCTGGTGAGCTTTTCTGATCAAAATTGATCCGTCAGGCGTCTGATCTACTGTCTGTCATTGTCATCTTCCTCGTGTTGGCATCTTTGTAAATTAACAATTCATATATAGAAAAAATCTTCAACTCAAGAACAGGACAATTAATTATTGGTCATATTTATAATTTTATAGGAAGCATTCTAAGCTGGTACAGAATCAAGTTTGGTTAAAGCATGACCCCTGTGGTAAGATGGGTCCACAATTAAAGTTTAAACTTGTAGGGAGGAAAAAGTCACATTTTACAAAATATGTAAGCATCCTTAGTTAGGGAAGATTCAATTGTGTTTTGCCTTTAAGGGTAGGTCTGGACACTCATGCATTTAATTTCTTCAAAACTAAACTGATTTTTGCTATTTTTCATTGCCTCCATGCTCAGGTGTGACCCCTGGGCCTCTTGTCTTTTGTTTTTACCAGATTTTAGAAACTTCTTGCATTAAAAAACTTTATAATTTGAGCATTTATTTACGATTATATAATTTTTCAGCATTTCAAAGACTCTTAAAAAATGGACCCCAGATATTCTGCCCAGGACATCCTTAGATGTGACCTCTGTGTCGATAGAGTTGTACAAATGTACTGTTACTTATGTCCCATGAATCTGTGTAAGGATTGTGTTGTGGAACACACCTCTGATGCCTCTAAGAAACATGATGTGGTGCCTTTTGCTTTGAGAAGATCCAAACTTGTGTACCCTCAATGCAAAATTCATTCTGAAGAGAACTGTGAAATGCACTGTGAAGATTGCAATACTTCAGTGTGTCACAAATGTGTCATTTCTGAGAAACATAAGCGACATCATTTCAAAAGTCTAAAGGACTTAGTAAATGTATCCTGTCCTCCAGTCAAACAACTGCTTGATGAACCAGAGCTCTTTGACACCATAGAAACTGAACAAACTGAACTATATGGGGTTTCCTGTCTAAGTGATGAAGAAATCTGGACATATGGGTATAACAAAACCATGAAACTCTACAACCTTTATGGCGACTTACTGAAGTCAATCCAAACAAAATCAGGAAACAATCCTGAGGACATAGCAGTGACAAGGAGTGGAGATCTAGTTTATACTGACCGTGGTACAAGAACGGTAAACATAGTGAAGAATGACCAGATACAGGAAGTGATCAGACTACAGGGGTGGAAACCTTACTATGTCTGTAGTACCTCCTCCGGTGACCTCCTGGTTACCATGGACAGTGATGATTATAAACAATCAAAAGTCGTCCGTTACTCTGGCTCCACAGAGAAACAAACCATTCAGTTTGATGAAAAGGGTAAGCCTCTGTATTCATCTGATCACAATAGTACTAAATACTTCAGTGAGAACAGGAACCTGGATATCTGTGTGGCTGACTGTGGAGCCCATGCAGTAGTGGTGGTCAATCAGGCAGGAAAACTCCGATTTAGATACACTGGTCATCCCTCTACTACCAAGAAACCATTCTACCATTTCTTTACTAAGAAGGAATCATCAAATTTTGATCCATTGAGCATAACAACAGACAGCCAGAGTCAGATTCTGACAACAGACTTTGACAACAACCGTATCCACATCATAGGTCAGGATGGACAGTTCCTTCGTTATATTGATACACGTGACTGTGAGCTACAGTTTCCATGGGGTTTATGTGTAGACTCCAGAGACAACCTCTTTGTGGCTGATTTTTATACTGGTGAAGTGAACATAATCAAATACATGTAGTCATGTGTGCTGAAAGAATGAGTGTACTTAAGTACGTAATTCATAACCTTTTTGGCTATCCATTTTAACTTTAAATTACAAAATATCACTTTATTAACCTAATATGATTATTGTGCATGTTTTTGATATTTATGTCTTGAATTTTTTGTTATACATATTTCTATATTTACCATGATTATAGACAATGTCATTGAAGAGAAAACTTTTAAGCCTAAAAATCCAGAAATTTGAACAAACTTTTGTTTTTAAGGTATACACAAACAGGCAGAGACATTTAAATCGCATGGATGTAGAATGTTAACATTAACACATGATTTATTTCACATACAGATTCTACACTACAAATTTAAATGAGTTTAAGTCAAAATGTTGATTATAGGCCATAATAAATAAATTGCTAGATTCTCATCCAAATTTTTTCAAAAATTGAGGCGGGCAGGCGGCTTTTATTATATACTTTTTTTTTTTTTCAATTTGGCAGATATTTTATTGACCTGGTCAATCGGTGTAATTTTATCTACAATACCCGAATAAAAGTCATAGTAAAGGTTCAATTATCTCTTGCTTCACATCATCACAAATCTTTTTCAACCAATGACCATTGTTTAAAATATATACGCATGTATTACAGCAATTACCATCTTTTCAGCTGTCAAAATCATGTCGACTTTCGCGGGATTTAAAACAAAAGTAGAATGGTAGATGAATACCGATCCCAATCAGAATTAAGACGAAGAAAAACAGAAATTTAAAAATCGAGGCGGGGGTAAAAAATCGGGGCGGGAGGGGATGAGAATCTAGGAATATTTTTATTATGGCCTTATTTGAATTCATTTAGAAAAATGAACAAGCTGTGGCTCAATGTAAACTATGTTGTTGAGATCTTCTGATAATTATTACAATAATGAAGACATACATGTATGATGATAAACACCCAATTAAAATTATTTTTTTCATTCTTTTATTATTGATATTCAGGATATTGTTTTTCATCTTCATTCAATTTGATATAAACAAAGTTAATTGAGTATTTCCTTCAAGAACTACATAGAAAATAGAACGAAGTCTGTTTCCAATATCTTAATTGTAATAGTTACTGACAGTTGCAATAATTATACTACAATTTCTCATAAAATTTACAGTCAATTCTAGATTGTTATATCGGTCTATTGCAACATTTATTCAAAATGGCCAGAAGCATGTGAACAAGATTGTGAAAATAGTTTAAGTCAGCATAATTATTATATACCGTAATTGTATTATGATTCGTCTGTTCTATATTCTGAAAATGTTAGTCATGTTTAAATACATAGTGTACAGGCCTATTGCTAATTCTTTTTTGTGAAAAAAAAACATGTTGCTGAAAAAATCACTTCTTAATTTTCATGAAAATTTCAAAGAATTTTCATGGTATGAGTAAAATATCTTTTTTTAATTGGGATTTGATTCCATTTTTGAAGGAGTTATGAACTGTTATACATATATATTTCAATGTAATGTTTTGTGGAATCTGTGAACCATCAAAGCAGAATTTTTAGCAAGGGTTCAATTTGGTATTTTATCAAAAGTTTTGAGATTACCAATTGAAAATTGAATATTGCTTATAATTCCTTCTGTATCAATGGTTATAGCAATTGGTGCTACAGCTTAAAATTTTGACAATATAAAATTGCTAAAATCACTTCTTGCTGAAAATCTAATAAATCAATATTGGCGATAAATTGCTGCATTCACACTAAAAATTTCACTTAGAACAAAAGTACCTGTGTACCAAGCAAACAACAAAAATCACCCCCTCCCTTTGAAAATAATTAAGTGACTTCACAGAACAAAGTTTATTAAGCCTGTACCTTCAGTGGTGAGCTCATCCAGAGACGATTCCTCCTCCCCTGTCCCTCCCCAGAACCAGCTGAACCACCCTCTCCCAGCCTCACCCACCTCCTGCCTTACCCTCCACCTAACCCCTACACATACCTTCTGTGGTGAGTTCATCCAGAGACTCCTCCTCTTCATCAGTCCCTCCCCAGAACCAGCTGAACCACCCTCCCCCTGCCTTCTTCTTCTCCTCCTGTCTCTTCTTCAATTCTTCCTTCCTCCTCCTTTCTCTCTCTCCTGTTTCTTCTTTATACTGAATTTTTGAGAAAAAAAACATTTCTTAAACTATAAGATCTGTTCGTGTACATTAAGTAAACACAATTTCCCTCCAGGCAATAATCCCTGGATCGAACTACTGTAAACCAACTTTAATTCCCATGCAAGAAATTTTAGCGAAGTTCGCAAGAGCCTCGTCATCGCGAATATTTCTCACCGCGAACCAGTCCTTAAAGTCTAGATATGTCTATTAACAGCAGATCAAAATAGGCTTGATCGTGAAATTTAATCGTCGTGAACTAGTTTATTCCAGGTAAATCGTGAAATAAAGTCGTGGCGAAAAAAAGTTGGTTTAGAGTAACTATGATGATGAACATTTAATCATACTAATGTTTCAAAGTATCAAATATTTATATACCGGGTATTTATATTAAAGTTGAATAGTCTAGCATATCATATTAAAAAGTCAGAGCTACAATTAATCATTTTATTAAGCTTAATGTTTCCTGTGGTTTTAATCTCACAACATTTTAACAACGTTTCCTGTTAATCCACAAAAAATTTCCTTGACTTCCTTCAAGACCTTTGAACTTGATATTGTCATTATCTTACTACATTAGCCTTTGATTCATGTCAAAATAACACTGACAGTCATCAGTTTATTCACAAAACATCAGTATCTTACTGACTTTCCTTTTGAATGCTTTCCCCTTATGTTTCTGTGGTTATTTTACCTTGAGTCTAGCCTCAGTCCTGGCCCTCAGTATGTTGGTGACGTCCATTGTTTTCTCCAGCTGTTCAACCTTATGTTTAATTCCCTGGTCCTTGGGAGACTCAAGGTGTTGTTTGTACACCTGCCAGTATTTTACATAGTCTTGCCTACAAGTATTCAAACAGAAACATCATATTTAATCAATGACAAAATGTCCAAGAAATATATGGTTTTATATCTGATATAATTTTAACCACAAAAAAAGATTCAAGTGTGTAGACTTAAAAGATTTATAGTTGATATTAAAATCTTGACAAAATGGACACCTTTTTCTCAAAACCATTCAGTCTGATTTTGAAGACTATTACATGTACTACATTAACATTCTAAAGAAAATTCATATTTTGCATAAGAACAAGTTTTAAAGAAATGTTTCCCAAAGATTTTCTTGATAATCAAATACATCAACTTCACAGTTTCCCTTCTTATGATTTTTCTTGCCAATGATCTAACAAAAATACATCTGTTCAGTCATTGTAGACCACTTAAACACAGATAAGATCTAGACTCACTTGTACTTGACTATCTGAGGCCAGGTGTAAGGTTTGATGTTAAACTCCACGATTGAGTCGTAGGCATATCTCCACCAGGACTTTGGACTCTTCTTCACAGATACCACCGGGCGGAATTTCCTGTACCGCCGATTCACTTCCAGCTGTTTGGAAAATTCCAGCCATCTTGTGACACTCAAATACTGCAAGGTTAGAGAATAGACTCACATTTAATGCAACAAAATTATTCAGCATATCTGGATAAATTTCTAATTTTTTAGTCCAAAAAATAAATAATTACGTTTTATCTTAATAAATGTGTGATTCAAACCAATCCAATGACATACAAGTCTTTCAATCTGCTGCAAACAGAGCAGTTTAAAGTAGGTTGTTCAAAAGATGGCTAAATTAAACACATTAGTTAACCGCTATGCTTGTTTGTGTGCAAGGTTCAAGCCATCTAAATAAGGAACTTCATAAACTATTTGAATAAACTGGCCGTGTAAAACATGCTGATAAGTAATGAACTGCTAGGGATGGGCAAGTTTGCTTTGTTATAATAAATGCAATTTCTTCTATTCAATTGGTTAGCTTTACAATATGTTTTAAACACAGTGGGAATGAAAATCACTTCAGTTTCTATAAGTGACAAATGAATTAATTATAAGCATGTTCCCTATAAGCATGTTTCACTGTACTGCTTAAAGCGGCACAGTGAGTCAAAATCATATCGTAATTTTAAGATATTTGTAGCATACAGAGAAAGACTTATGAAATTATGAGTATTTAGCGAATATATGACAATTAAACTGCAAGAATTGACTGCACAATATAAGTGCCGGAGAAATAAAGTTTGTATCTACCGTTTCGTTGTTTCGGTTATGTCAAGGTCACGCAACTCTTATTTTTAGCTCAAACTTGTAAACAACATTCAACTGGAGCATGCAAAGGTGAGAAATATGTTCTAAAAACTTTTTTAAAAATATTAAATCAAATTTTTTGGTCTTTTTGCATTCATTCGTGGATAACTGAGACCATGGTAACTATGGAAACTTATTCAACATTTTTCTGCGCACGCGTACAATAGGGAGGAAGAAGTTCCAGGGTATTTTGCAATATTTTCGTTCTGGGGCAGACAGAAATTATTTTTACTTTTATTTTTCCCCATAAAAGTATCATTTTTAGGTTCTGAAACGTGTAATTTTCTGAAACTGAATACTTTTAGGAATTGAACAAAATTTACAGAGGTCATGCAAAAATTCTACATTTGTCAATTTTCTCCTTTGTGCGTCACAGTGCCGCTTTAATAAGGAAGTTTTCAGGAGAATGATTCTATTTTATGGGATGTACCTGTTTGTGTGAAACTCTGGCAGTAGCATCCCCTATAGACAACTGTATGTACAGCTTAGGCATCTTATAGTCGTCCATGTTATACAGAATCACCTTGGCCTCCGCAGTAAATGGAGTCAGCACTAGATAACCAAGAAAAGAAAATACAATCATGAACAAGAAAAGTGTGGGACAATATTAAATGCCTTAACGTAGAACCTTCGTCGTATGACATCATAACTAGTGAATGTGTTTAGCCTGTGCTAGATCCATTATGACGTCATAATTAATTCAATGTCATTTCCCGTACTTTACAGTTTCAGTATAGAAATGATAGAAAATACTGCATTTTTAAATTCACAGAATTCAATTTAAAATCATGCTGAAATAATCTTCATAATATTCGATTCATATATTTTTTTAATATAATGCTTAATGACAATATATTTCTTAAATTAGAGAAACCTGTAGGCACCTTTCATTTGATAGATCTTGACCTTAATTAAGTTGACAATTCAAATCCAAGACTATATTGTGTGATGAAATTGCCATGTATACAACAAAGTGTAATAATGTAAATGGTACGTAACTATTTTGAAGGAATGCAAAAATCTTTTTTAAAAATTGTCAGTTGCCAACTTAATAGTGTAATATCTTCATAAAATGTGTCTAAGTCAAAGATGTTCGTGTTGTAGATTGTGTACAGTGGACCCTCATTTATCCGGACGCTTTGGTTCCCATTAAATTTGTCCGGATATGTGAAGCATCCGGATATCTGAATCACCAGTTAAACAAGACAATATAATATTTAAAAATTTCGTTCCCATGAAAAATCGTCCGGATACTGAAGCATCCGGATATCTGGCGTCCGGATATATGAGGGTCCACTGTATACATTTTGTGATATCTATCATGAAATGATGTGCATTCCTTTTCAAAATTATTTGCTACTTATTCATATTCTTGGAGTTTTATTACAATTTCTCAATTAAATATGATCGTTTAAATTAAAAGTACAAATTTTATAAACATTTTAAGCTGAAAGTAGCCCCGAACAGTCATTTAATAATAAAATCCGTGTAAGTGCAAAAAGGTCAAGAATATTAGTATCCATTCGGTAAATAGCCTATCTCTCATTAGTTAGAGGGGAAAGATATATATTTTAATCACTTTTTGTAATCATTTGGGAATGTTCTTTATCATATTAAAGATTGAAAACATTGTGACAAAGACTTCTGATATATATTTACAAATGTAGGGTGGAAAATTGACTGAAAATAAATAGAGTTCATTTGCCTGTAATTTTGAAAATGTGGACTTATCTTTTATGTCAATTGAATAAAAAAGAATTTATTCTCGGGAAATATTGTTTAATACTGTTCAATTAATAAACAATAAAAACAACGATGTTTAAAGAAGCAATTCTGGGATTTTGTTGTCTTCTTTGCATGACAAGTACCCCTAAAATGACTGAAATTGTGAAGTCACAATATGTATTTATCATTCCATGTTTAACAGGCTGCACTACATTTAATAACAAGGAAACATGCCATGTGCTTTTAACTGATTGATAAGCAAGTGCTAATTTATCATTATGAAAAGTTTGACAATCTTGTGACAAAGACTTCTCCGACATAGGTTCTACCTTAAGTAAAACTTTGATAATATTTATACAGTGGGACAAAGAGAAACCCGAGAGATATCCAAAAATATAAGATATTAAGTTAAATGTTTATTTGTTCCTTGTTTAACGTCCCCGTTATTTATCTCATATGGTGACGCCACAACTCGCTGGTGGTGGGCTGCAAATTTTGGTGGTGGGCTGCAAATTTTGTCCCTACTGCCACACGGGACCTCTGTTTATTCCGTTTTATCCAAAAGGCTGGTATGCACGTCTCACAATGGGATTCGAACCCCTGACATGTGCATGTAGCAGATGCATGTACTTTAACCACTTTGCCATGTGGGATACTTTTACTTTTAAATATATAGTTCAAAATATATAACAAAGCAAAAGTGTCATTTTTTGACATGGAATTTGAGATATCAATATGTGATACTGCAAACCAACATTTATTTGCATGGCTTTGCTAGAAATAACTGTAACTCCTTTAAGAATTTCTTGGCATTGATATCATATGTTTAACCAACAATCATTAAGAAAACTGAATTACCTGAGGAAAATTTATCTTTTGAAATCATCTTAGACCTGATGGATTGCTTCAATAGACTCTGTAGATAAAAAATAACGACAAATTGTGAATTTTTTATTATATTATCTAAAATTACTATTAAACATTTGGTATTGTATACAATATGATATACTGTTTTAAGATTTTTCCAAAAAAATACAGCAAATAACATTTCATTTTCTGCCCTGTAAGTCTTGAAGCATTACCTTCCAGTCTCCTGACGGATCAAGATTTTTGCCTCCCATGAGATCACTACTGCTGACCCGTGAATTCCAATACAGAGAGAAATCGGACACTTTACCCAGCTGTAAAACAACAAAAGTCATTATTTACTCTGGCAACTTAAAACTAACTTATATTGTGAAGTACAACTGTCTTATTAAAAAACTTGTCTTAATTCAAGTGTATTTGACATCAAATAAAACTCTTGAAGATTTGGCTATTCTAGACAGATGTCACATTCATGCTGGTTCAATCTTGAGCAAAACCATGATGGTGCCAATACGAGATGCATATGTTCAATATTTTTGTTTATATTACTAGTAAATAACCTTATATGTTGAACCTTGCATCAAAGCAGGGTCATATTTTTTTTTCATTCTAGGATCCTATCAACCTTGCCTATGAATTTCACAATACCTGGCAACTTTATTTAGGATTTTAACAATTAACAATCTTGTCTTGGTTTTTACAATTATAACAAACTCGTCTTGGTTTTTACAATAACAATCTTGTGTAGGATTTTTCCAATACATACTGTAGGCAGGGATATTTTCGCCCAAATTTATTTTCACCTTTTCACACTTGCAGGCAATTTCGCCCTGTTTTAAATTCACACCAATGAAGAATGGACGAAAGAGGCGAAAATAAAATGGGTCAGAGTGAAAATTTCCCTATTTACAACAGTGACCTTGTGCAGTATTTTTACTATACACATAATGTTACCTTGTGTAGGATTTTTACTATACACATAATGTTACCTTGTGTAGGATTTTTACTATACACATAATGTTACCTTGTGTAGGAATTTTGCTATGTATGTACACATAATGTTACCTTGTGTAGGATTTTGGCCGTGCTGTCTAGCTCCACCTCCTCCCATCTGTCGTTTGTCGTAAATACGTAAAGCCCTCCCAGAATTCCCCCCGCAGCAAACGGAGTGCCGGGGTTTGACACTGTATCCTCGTATCTTATGTGTACATTACTTATTTTTATCTGAAAGAGAGAAATTTTGTGTAAAAATGTAATGCATAATTCAACAAATTACTGGCAAACAGTGACTTGAACTATACAAATTATTTCATTTTGAAATTTCATTTCTCTGCATAAGTGCATATGAAAACTATATATCCCACAATAGACAATATTTGATTGATGAAAGCATTTAAGTCCCATTTTTAAAAAAAAAAATAAATATACTCAATCTGTGTTCTAGATTATAACTATAAATCTTGCAGATATAGACATTGCCGAATTATAACCATAACTTAGATATGACAGTGAATGCTTTCTTTAAAATAACTGTACATACCTGAATGTTGTTCAGAATGTATTTTCCAATTTTTTCAAACAGACCAGGGTGTTTTTCTGCTTCCTTAGCTGTAAATAAAATATCAAATTTTAAATGATAAATTTCATACATAAAGTTAACAAAATCTAGATCAATGACATTTCTTATACTTTCATATGACATAACTTAATGTAATTTTTCTGAAGTAATACTCAGACTCATGAACCAGAACCTGGAGCAATGCCAGTTTGAGAAACAGTTGACTTCTCTCAGACTGAGAATGGTTGAAAAGTGACACTAACAGACTAAGTGAAAAATCTAGTGCCTTGGGCATAACTTAATTGAATGAACTATTCAGTGTGACACTCAAAGACTTTCTGCAGGAATGACAGATCTAGTGCCTTGAGCATGGCCTGTTGCTGTAATTGAGCAATACCCACAGACTTTCAGTAGGACTGAAGGATCCAGTGACTTGAGCATGGCCTGTTTGAGTTAACTGAGTGATACTCACAGACTTTCTGAAGGACGGAGGGATCCAGTGACTTCAGCATGGCCTGTTTGAGTGATACTCACAGACTTTCAGTAGGACTGAAGGATCCAGTGCTTTGAGCATGGCCTGTTTATGTTAACTGAGTGACACTCAAAGACTTTCTGCAGGAATGACAGATCTAGTGCCTTAAGCATGGCCTGTTTAAGTTTACTGAGTGATACTCAAAGACTTTCTTTAGAACTGAGGGATCCAGTGCTTTGAGCATGGCCTTTTTGAGTGATACTCATGAACTTTGTGTAGGACTAAGGGATCTAGTGCCTTAAGCATGGCCTGTTGCTTTAATTGATACTCACAGACTTTCTGTAGGACTGAAGGATCCAGTGACTTGAGCATGGCCTGTTTGAGTTAACTGAGAGCTAGCGTTAATTGCATTAATTGATACTCACAGACTTTCTGTAGGACTGCATTAA
Source organism: Saccostrea glomerata (assembly GCA_003671525.1). Taxonomy (NCBI): domain Eukaryota; kingdom Metazoa; phylum Mollusca; class Bivalvia; order Ostreida; family Ostreidae; genus Saccostrea; species Saccostrea glomerata. The sequence continues at coordinate 174,066 of PRKT01000577.1, read as the reverse complement.
TTGATACTCACAGACTTTCTGTAGGACTGAAGGATCCAGTGACTTGAGCATGGCCTGTTTGAGTTAACTGAGTGATACTCACAGACTTTCTGTAAAACTGAGGGATCCAGTGCCTTGAGCATGGCCTGTTTGAGTTAACTGAGTGATACTCACAGACTTTCTGTAGGACTGAGGGATCCAGTGACTTGAGCATGGCCTGTTGCATTAATTGAGCAATACTCACAGACTTTCTGTAGGACTGAGGGATCCAGTGACTTGAGCATGGCCTGTTTGAGTTTCTGCTCCATTTCTTCCACGTTCTGTTTGTTGTAGGAGTCCATGGTAACGGGACTCAGTAGAATGTAGAGTCCGTCCAGCTCCAGGCGGACCTCCGTCCCTCCAAATAGATTCCCCCATGGTATTGAGAGACGAATGTAGTCTGTAAAATTGGTAAATATATTTAATGGGTTTTTTTTAACAGAGTTTTAACTCTTAAGTGTGAGTGATGAAAAATACAGCCATCAATGCTAAACATAAATCGTTACCTAAGTGTCCTACTTTCACCTCAAATGCTTGTTCCTTGCCAAACTAAACAAGAGGCCCATGGGCCTTATAGGTCACCTGAGCATTATGCAACAACTTTCCAGTGATTGAATTTGATTCATGTTTTAAGCAAGATGCTATGGCATTCACAATTTTGAAAGAGGCACCATTGATCATCATAACAATACACTTAGCAGTTGCTTAGTTTGTTTACTTAATACCCATACGCAGGGTAAGGGAACACAAAATGCATTTCAACTAATCAGTAATATTCAGCAATAATCAGTAGTGCCCCTACCATACATGAACCCCTGACCCTTAGGCCTTGATATTTCATTAATACCAAAGAGCAGATTTCAAACCATTCATTCATTTTCAGTATATAAGTACAACCCCCCCCCTTTATGGTACCCCTGACCCTGGGGCCTTGAAATTCACAATTGTGGAAGATATGGGCCCTTGTCCATCATAACTATATTGGTAGTTCATCTGCTGAATACCCTGGAGCAGAGAAGAAAATTTTCAAAGATTTAATGTATTTTCACTATATAATCAATAGAGCCCCGCCCTAACACCAGAACCCCTAACCCTGGGGCCATAAAATTCACAATTTTGGTAGAGGCACTCTTGCTCATCATAACTATGTACTTAGTTGGTTTATTTAATACCCAGGAGCAGAGAAGAAGATTTTCAAAGAAATAATGCATTTTCACTACCTACTTATTTAGCCCCGCCCTAGCACTAGAACCCCTGACCCCAGGGCCATGAATTTCACAATTTTGGTAGAGGACTCATTGCTGATTACAATCATGCAAACAGTTTGACTGCTTGATGTCCAGCAGTAGAGAAGAAGATTTTTAAAGATTGCGCTAAATTTAGTGGTTTTGGCCCCACCCCTCAGGCCCCAGGGGGGCAGGGATCATGAAATTCACAATTTTTGTTCCCCTTCACCCATAGATGCTTTATGCCAAAATTGGTTGAAATTGGTTGAGCGGTTGCAGAGAAGAAGCTGAAAATGTTTAAATGTTAACGGACAACGCACAACGCACGACGCACGACGCACGACGACGGACGAAAACAGATGGCAATAGGTCACCTGAGTTTACTCAGGTGACCTAAAAAAAGGAAAAAATAATTAACTTGTTTTGTTTCATGAATTAATTATAGCCTAAAATATAACAAGTACTTTAAAAGTATAGTATTACTTTATAAAAGATAAATGTACAGAAGTTAGTTCAATTGCCATTTTAATATGAACTCTGCAAGTTTTTTTTTTTTAGTGTTCTTTGATCATAGTCCAGATGAAAATTTATAATCTTGTTTTTTTTTTTATAGAGTCATGGTACATAAAATCATATTTTTTTTCATACCTGTAGTGTAAGAAAGTCAGTCTAAAAAGAAAGAGATAAATATATAATATTAAAATGAATTCATGAAATCTGCAAGAATTAAAATGTTGTTATATGGTGTACTGAGGAAGTAAAAATAGCAATTTAAATAAATGATTTTACATGATTGTATACAGCAAAACTTGGTTATAACAAAGTCACTGGGACCTATGAAATTTTTTTGTTATATCTGTAATCCATTATAACCGTATAAGAAATTCATTAAATTTATATAGCTGGGGATCAAAGATGACTTTGCTATATCCGTAATTTGTTATAACCGCATAAGAAATTCATTAAATTCATATATAGCTGGGGATCCAAGATCACTTTGCTATATCCGTAAATTCGCAATATCCGTGTTCATACTAAACGAGTTTTACTGTAGTTAACATTTTGATTGAACATTTTGTTTGACAGATTGAAATTTTTTCACAAGTAAAATGCTTAACATATCATAATCATGTATGGTTGTTACTTCACAGTCAAAGCATGTAGAGAAATGTATTATTATGATTATGATGAAATGAAAATGGAGCAATTTAAATGAACTTAATGCAAAAATATCATTGTAAAACGTAAGATGAAAATGACATATATTTTCAATACCTACCACTGCTCTGGGTTTCAGAACCAAATCTTTTAGTTCAACATTACCTTAAAGAAAAAATATTTATTTTTTATTAAGCATGCACATTTTTGCCATTTAAATTTCTTTCTAAATATTCATTTTTACTAAAATTTATGTTCAGATTTTAATAATTATATAGTACTACATTTATTCTTTCTTTTCATCATGGCAAAACATTTTGTTATCATAAAGGGTTATGAGATGGTAATTTGTAAATTGAAATAACTTTCAGAGAATCTTGGATCCACCTCAGAGTCTGTACATGTAACTTACCCGCTAAGACACTGTATTTCAGAGAATCTTGGATCCACCTCAGAGTCTGTATGTGTAACTTACCCCCTAAGACACTGTATTTCAGAGAATCTTGGATCCACCTCAGAGTCTGTACAATCATATACATACCGGTATAACTTACCCCCTAAGACACTGTATTTCAGAGAATCTTGAATCCACCTCAGAGTCTGTATGTGTAACTTACCCCCTAAGACACTGTATTTCAGGTTATCATGATTGATGTTCTCCACAAACTCGCCAATATACTCGTTAATTAAATTAACCAGTCGATCCTTAATCATGGCACTCTGCTAAGATACACAACTTCTCCTGACTGAAACATAAGTTAAAAGCCATGATCATAACATACTTCAGGTATAGTATAGTATGTATGTGAAATAACAACCATTTCTATTTTTTACTTTGATCTTTACACAAAACCTTCATATCTGCACATTTCAATTTTCTGTGAACTTTACTTTCACTTATGTGTAGGTCAAATTAAATTTTTTTTTTTATCTAAATTGTTGCCCCTGTAAAATTACAATAAGTTCAAACAAGTACCAAATGCGATAACGGGGGGAAATAGCTCTAAGCAATGTTAACATAAGAAAGTGAAGATGTTGAAAATTGATAAAATCGATCGACTTACAAATGTAACCTATCATCAACAATATTTACTTTTATCAAATATCTTCATCAGTAAAGAGGATCAATATTAAATGCTAGTGAAATCATTTAAGTTGGAACACTGCCATTAATTCTCTACAAGAAGAAAATTGACTAACTTTCAAATAGTTAATATAACTTTTCTTAAACGTACTCCATCAACTTGAGCCATACCAAAGAGCAAAAAAAAATTCTACAGAAGCAAAATAATTAACAGCTGTTATCATTATAAGCCATGAGTTTTAGAAATAGGAAGGACACAAAACCAATGGCTTAGCTTGCAATGAAGAAGTGCTTTGTAATTTCATCAATCTTTATGTCACTAGAAATAATTTGTTAGGTTCTGCTACAGTTCAGTTTCAATATGAATTTTTGACAAATGAAAGCTAACCTGACAGTTAAGTCTTTCCTGTACATGTAATGATGTATATACTATATATGAAGTCCTGACAGTCAAAAAAAAACTGATAACAGTGCTCTATAAATTAATATAGGGGCTGATGTCATTTCATATCAGTTGGAACTCTTGCACTACGAAAACTCTTTAGTATATTAATTATGCAATCAGCAAAGATAATCAGATTTTTTTATCATAATTTGGCAAGTGTACAAATATACCAATGGTTATTATTTCTTACTTTCACTTTACACACATCACAGGAAAAATCAATTAGGGTGCAATAATTTCATCGCTTTTACATTATCTATCTACAGAAAAGTATAACACAAATTTCTTTTCAGTTGTCATGAATTATAATTTATGCATTCTTGGTGAATCGCCAGCTTTTGCAATATTGGCTAGCAACAAACCCCTAAAACGTCGTCTGTTGCAAGAACGACAAATGCAGAAAAATTGTCAGCGATGCATAGAAGAGTCTTCTGCAATAAAATCTGAAAGTACAACAAAAAGAGACCTGTCAGCAAAACACACGTTCTCTCCGTCCAAGGAACAGCTGCAGTCATCTTCAGTTTATATAAAAATCAATGAGAAAATCTGATCGACAGCCGAAGTCAATTTTCAAACAAATCGTACCTGGAATTAGTCGTTCTGTAAAATTTACCCGATATTTGACAAGTCGTACAATATATCAAATAGGTTTTCATTCAAATCATTATTTTTAAAATAATATTAATAACATTATTTTTTTTAAAATATTAATAAAACAATTCGCATAGTTTGCCGTTTGCGGTCCGCTTGCCTTCGCTCTCACTTTTTTGATGGGTTGATCTGGAAGGGGAGGAAGAGAGGGGGTGGGATAACTAACATTCAATATTAAGAGGCCCATCGGCTACATGTACGTCGCTCACCTGAACATGTCAGCTAAGGAAAAAACTACAGATAAGTTTAGTATTTTAAAAGTTTACAGGGGACCGGGGTGAAATTTATTCTAATTGAGGATGTCTCACCCCATATCATTAATTTGTGTCCCACTCTAATTTGAACAAAAATTATCATAAATCTCACTAATCATGGATTTATGTATTCTTGAAAAGCAGATTTATAAAAAGATTTTTTTTTTCATATTTCTATGTAAAATTTCATTGCGGCCCCAGCCTATACCCCCGGCTGTCATGATTTGAACAATCAATCTATTTCAGGATGCATCCATGTAAATATCACCAATCAAAGCTTTTCTTTTCTTGAGAAGAAGATTTTGTAAAGATTTTTCCTTTATCATAATTCCTATGTGTAAAACTGTGTTGTAGGACCCACCCTACCCCAAAAATGATTTTATAAAGATGCCATCAATGTTTGACTAATTCATAATTATCTCCCCTTGGAAGACAACATGTAACCCTTCATTTGAAGAAACTTGAATCCCCTTCATCCAAGGTTACTTTGTGTCAGTCACATTTGGTTAATTGGCCAAGTGGTTCTTGAAAAGAAAATGGAAACGTGAAAAGTTTACGACGACAACGACAATTAACGAGGGAAAACGGTCAAAATTTTTATCAGAAAAGTCTACTTGAGCCTTCGGCTCAAGTGACCTTATAGAGCCCCCCTTCTCTCTGAAAATATTATCCCTTTAAAAACGATACGGAGTATTACATGTATAATATATCAATGTATTAATCTATTAAAAGAAAATTATCTTTTATAGGAAAGTGTTGTTGTCTTACACCCTACCATCCATCAAACCCAACCACCACCCCCATCCCCACCCCGACCCCAACCCCCCACGTACACACCCTCACACACAAACCCTCACTCACAGGAAAAAGACAGGTTTTCGTTTTTAGGATACTTGCATGTTTATTTATTTATTTATTTTATTTAAAAAAAAAATTTATTTGTTTAACAATAATAAATGAAAGTTTTGAGCAATTTATAATTAGTTTTCTTACTTTATTTCAATACTAGTATATTCAGACTACACGTTAGAATGATCAAAGACTGATGCATGCTGGTATTTGTTCGAAATTATTCATCCAGTCATTGTATAAGGCCTGTTTGAAAAATTAAAAGTTCATGCTTTTTAAACACCTTTTTTCAATCAGTAAAGAAAAGTTCAATAATGAATTCAAATACATGTAGTCAATACATGTATACGTGACCAAAACAAATGCCTGTATTTAAATTCTCCAGACTTTTTTTTGGGGGGGGGTGTTAAAATGTTGCGTCTGATTATAAGTTTTGGAAACAACTTAAATTGAGAAAAGCAAAATTTTGCGGTCCAAGAAAGGTCAAAAATACAGTATTTAATTCTACATTTTAGTTTTACAATGTCTACTAGAGATTTGTTAAAGTATCTATAAGATTTGATAAACATGCATTTCGTGACCATTCCATTATTGAGGTCCACAACAGTATAGTATATCAGTATATCTATGTTTTCTATGTATTCTATTTATCGGCAAAATAATTCCCGGTTCCTAAGACCATAGGTAAGGTTTATGGTTTAAAAAGACTGCAATCAAATATATACGAGCGTATATATGCATGGATATATTGAAAAACAAAGGAGTAAATAAAAGAGTTTTATTTCAAACTCTGAATGACCTTGACCTTAATTTCAAGGACAAAAGTTAACTCTTGGAAGGGTCAAAGATCATTTGCGCAAGGTCAACTGCAAAAATGTCTAAATTTTTTCATAGGCTATAAAACTTTTCGATAAAATATCTTGAACTCAAAAACATAAGGCAGAAAGCAATAATAATATCAAATATGCAGAACAATTTCAGTTTTTCCATAGAAAGGTCCAAAGACCTAATTATCACATTCGTGGCTGTACAAATTTAAAATCTGTATTTTTTTCTCGAATTATGAATTCGATGAAAACAGAATTAGTATTTAGAATTTATTTAATCTGTTCAATCTGTGCATTATCATACACATTATAACAAACTCCTGCTGTATTATTTATAATATACAAGTACATGTATTCAGTAGTTGTGCGCAGATACTCGGATTAACAAGTTCATGTCCTACATTAAACCTAGACTTCCATATTTTAAAATGTCAGTAACCTCCGGTATTTCTTCCCGTTTAAATTCCCTTCTCGAATAACATGTGTTAAAGTATAAAACGGAATAAATATGTATGTTCAGTAGTCAGTACCTACAGTTGTAGATGGATGACCTGGGTAACTTTATTATAGTACAAGGAAGAGGAATGAAGGCGATGATAGCGGCAGACGTATTATAATAACATGTTACTATCTTAAATTAAACGGGAAAAAATATGTACGAGCAGTGCCTGGGTAAATGACCTTCTGGGTAATGTTAATAGCATAAACGGTAGAACATGTAGGGGAATGAATGAGAGTGGTGCGCGATGATAAAGGGGAATTAAAACAAGATCGACTTCCTTAAATTGATCTAATATGTATACTTAGTACATGTATGAATGACTTATAGGAGTCCGCGTTTATATATGGCGATGTGGTGATATTCTGAGATCGTGATTTGTTTACAATTTTAAATCTTTGAAAATCCCGAAGAGGGGGGAGGGGGGGGGCACCCCCACACCCTAGATCCGCGCATGCTACAAAATAAAAATATTTATTAACTCTAACCACTTAAATGTTTTTGCAATATTAAACTGCATGTATCCATTTCCAATTTCATGAAAGACAAAAATCATGCAGATTATACTTAAAATATGCATTCATGAAGAAAGTAAGCTTGCCTAAAAAATTATATTGATTGATATATTACCTTACTTAACTAATTGAAGTAATTCCTTCTACCTAATCAAAACAAACTAAGATGTCCTGCAATGAACGTGCCATGATATCCGTAATATTTTAGAAGAGATGACTGCAATCTACGACATACATCAAATGTAGCTTCTTCATCCAACACACTACACAGGAAAATATATTATGTCAGTACCGCAAACTGGTAAACTTCATGGGCTGTGTGCATATTTGAATAAGCTTATTCATTCTCATTTTCATGAAAACATGTGATCCCACACACTCTTTCCTTTAGGTTTTAATCGATGGCTCACAACTCACGTGAAATCCTTTGAACAAAAAATAGTAAAGCTCTTCAATCTAAGTGGTATTACATCCTTCATGTCCTTTGATCCGCTCCAGTAGATCGCTACTTTTGCGTAGTATTCTATTGGAGCGGATCAAAGGATTTAATTTATTATAATTTCCTGCTAACAATAATGAAGGTATAGTACATATACACTGAATACATAATTTTGCTGGCTTAATAACCAATAGCTATTCATTTGTTAAAACTTCATGTACACCTCAAGAAACCATCAGATTTTTGTTTTCCTAGGTGAAAAAAAATCTTATTTGGACAAAATGGATAACTTCTGAGCTGCTTTATACTCTTCCTTGGTTTACCCTTTGAATAATGCTGAGACAGGTCATTTGAAAAATATAACAATTTAACAGCTACAGGGACGAAGCATCGTTCTTGAGGATTGGGGAGGGGAAAGCCAGAGAGGAAAAATTACTTTTCGAATCTGAAAAAAAACTAGATAAAAATATTGAATAAACAGAAAAAGGGGAAATTGTTCCCATTCCGGTTTCGGAAGGGGGTGGGGGTTATAACGTCTCTCAGTGCTAATTTTATTTATACCTTTAAACAAAAAGAAGGGGCGGATTGATTTTTCAATACACATTTTCAACAGTGTATTTGATGCCATTCCCGCAAACTATACATCCAAAATATACCATCTCCTCCCATTGGAGTTATATGCGGACTCCGGACCATGGCCATCGTCGGAAACCCACGGCTGTTTACGCTTAATTCGTTCGAGAGGAACAAAGTGTAAAGGAACGAAACGCAATCATCCGTGCCCAATTTTAGAAGGGGGTGTACATCCGATAATTTTGACAGCATATACTCTTCTGAAAGAAAAAAAAAGCTTTAGACGGAACATGGCACAATTCAATAAACCAGATCTACTCCGGTACTGATCTTCAGTGAGTGTGACTGGCTGACATAAGAAATGACCAATAACATGTACTGCTGTTCAGGATGTTGCAACCTTTCCATTCGTGTTTTCTCAGGACCATCAGAAGCAATTCAATTTGGGAGAATATATTTTCAATAGGGAAGGGGGTGGGGTACATGTACCTATGCAAAATTCATTCATAAGCAAGAAATTAAAAAAATAATATTACATGTAACAACAAGAGGCCCAGGGGCCATATCGCTCACCTGAGCAACTGGCTATGTAAAACCTAGAAGGAAAAATCAGTTAAGTATTGAAAAGTTTAAATATAAGAGTGGGTTCAAGGGAGGAGGGGAGGTGGGTATTTGACCAAACTTCAATCTATACTTCCTACGGATATTTTTAAATATTTACATCCACTGAATATTTTCTCCTTTATTTCTTAAGAAACCCCATTAGGCAGGTCGCCTGTACAGATTTCTTAATCAGTGGCTATTCCATCAATGAAACGTATAAAGACGTTCGCATCATTAATACAATAATTGATCTTTTTAATCCTACTTTAATTGATTATTTAAACAGATATAAATATAAACAATATAAATATAAACAATAAAATGTCTTTCTTTGTTTGTTATTACTGGAATGAACGGTCGCAGCTATTGCAGAAAAAAATTACATAACCCGCTTACGCATCCTTTGCATAACTATGATCCACCTTTATCGCTCCTCCATTCTTCTGGTTGGTCATGATTTGACCAAATTTGAATCTACACTTCCAGAGGATGCTTCCATATATATAATTCTGACCGATCATGACCATGCTGTTCTTGAAAAGAAGATTTTCCCCATGTATTCCTATGTTAAACTTTGATCCCCCAATATGGCTTATCCTACCCCCGGGGGTCATGATTTGAATAAACTTGAATCTACACTACCTGAGGATGCTTCCACATGAGTTTCATTTTTCATTGACCAGTGGTTCTGGAGAAGATTTTTTAAAAGATTTTCCCTATGTATAACTTTGATCGGCCATTTTGCCCCCACCCTACCCCCGAGGGTCATGGTTTGAACAAACTTGAATCTACACTACCCGAGGATGAATCCACTTGAGTTTTATCTTTCCTGGCCCAGTGGTTCTTGAGAAGAAGATTTTTTAAATGCCATCACTCTTAAAAAAGTTTTACTTAGTAGTCATTTTTTACTTGAAATAACAAAAATAAGTAATAGATAATTACTAAGCATTTACTTAAAATTTCAAATAAATTACTGAAATATATGTCAATTACTAGATTCAAATGTTTTACTTGATTTTTTTATTTTAAAGAAATGTTTTACTTACATACTAAAAAGTTTTACTTAGTAATTTATATTTACTTAAATTTGTGTATATAAGTAATAACATTACTTGGTCTTTACTTACATTTTACCACTATTTACCATATATATTATTAATATTTTAATGCCCCCGTAAACGAAGTTTCGTGGTCACAGTACTGTATATAGTTTTTGTCGTGTCCGTCTGTCTGTCTAGCTGTCTATCTGTTTGTCTGTTTATCCGCAGAAACTTTAACCTTGCCCATAACTTTTGATTTAGCGGAGGTATGACTTTCGTATTTCACATGTGTATTCCTTGTGACAAGACCTTTCTTTGAGTATCACCAAATTTGACCTTGACCTTGAAGTTTGACTCACTTATACACAAAAAATCCAAACTTATTCTTTATCCAAATCTTTTTAACAGTAAATACCAGTTTATATACATTTATACTTCACATATATATTTTTTGTTGAAAGAACTTTTATTGAATACCAACAACTATGAACTTTTGACCTTGACCTTTGAGATTTCCATCCTTGTAAAAAAAACTTTAATCTTGGCCATAACTTTTTAACGGTAATGAAATAGTGCTTTCATACTTACATATATGTAATCATTTTGAGAAGACCATTCATACTATACCAAGAACTTTGACCCTTTGACCTTGATCTTGGAGTTTGACCCACTTTTAAAAAAAAGCAAACCTTGACTGTAACTTTAAAAGGATTAGGGTTAGTGCATTCATACTTTACATAGTTCATCTTTGTGACAAGACCTTTCTTTGGGTACCACCAAATCTGTCCCTTTGTCCTTGACCTTTGAGTTTGACCTACATTTCAAAATTGATAACCTAGACCATAACTTCTGAAGGGTTGAGGCAAGTGTTTCCGTATTTCACATATGTATTTTTTGTGACAGGACCTTTCATTAGATACCAATAACCTTGACCTTTTGACCTTGGAGATATCAAGAAATACCAATAATTTAAATTTGCATATAAGAAAAGTTTAACCTTTGCTATGTTGCCATACGGGGGCGTAGGTGTTTCACAAACACATCGATCTTGTTTAAATTGTATTTTATTGATTTACTTAAAACAAAAATTTATTTACTAAATCAAGGAGAATTCAGAGCAGTAATTACTTAAATATGGTAGTCTAATCACTATCGGGATTGAATTCTTGGCTTCCATATTAATTGTCTGTGAGGAGGAGTTATCTTTCTTCTAAATATTCCTTCATGTGAAAAAAAAAGTCACACTAATAAAAATGCGATATTAAGTACTTGAAATGTTTAACCATTTTTAAAATGTTCCTTAAAAAGATACAACTTATTCAGTTTTTAAGGCTTTCGAAGTTGGAATCAAATGTTTTATTGTAATATATAATAAAACAATTACAAAGAAATTGGCAAAAGAAATTGAAAGTATAATTGTTTCCATCATAAGTAGATTTCTTCTATTAAACTATTCAGAGGGCCCAATTAGGGATCTCTGATAAAGAAATCTGTGAGTAGTACTCACATGTTAGAGGGTCGGTACCTTGCAGTGTTTCTAGTAAATAAAGTCGATTTTAGTAAATATGATAAGTTTTTCATTTACTTATTATTCTTTTGAGTAATAATATTCTATATTTTAATTAATTTCAGAATTACATTTACTTAGTAATAATTCATAAAATTTAGTAAATAGAAAGCATATTATCTCTAAATTAAGTAATAATAATTTAACAAAAATGAGTAGTTCATTTACTAATGTAAAGTAATATAATTCCTATAGTTTAAGTAATTCTATTGATACTTAGTAAATCATTTTATAAGTAAATGAATTCATCCTTATTACTAATTATGTTTACAATTACTAACCATGATAGTCATTTACTTGCTATTCTGACTAAATGGATTACTAATAATTACTAGTTTTTCTTAATCAAATATCTTATTTTAAAAACAACAAGTAAAACTTTTTTTAGAGTGATTAATTTTTAAACAAATTCATGATTATTCATGAAAGAGGATGTGGCCGTTCATTTGAACAAACTTAAATCCCCTTTACCCAAGGATACTTTGTAGCAAGTTTGGTTGAAATTGGTCCAGTGGTTCTTGAGGAGAAGATGAAAATGTGAAAAGTTTACGACGACAACAACAATAACAACGACAGACGACGGCCAAATTTTGATCAGAAAAGCTCACTTGAACCTCCGACTCAGTGAGCTAATAAATAACCTTAAAACAGATTTTCTGCACATAAGTATGATGTTTTAAATCAATATTTTAACATGTTTAATAACACGATTTTTCTTGCCGTTAAACATGTGTAATTGTTACTGAACACGTGTAGTGTAAAAGATAAAATAAATCTACTAATAGAATAAATATGCTTGTTCTTTTAATTACTAAAATAGGGTGCCAAGGCGATTCCGTGTAAAATATAACGATTATTTTCTTATTAATTTACAAAGGTCAGTTGACGTATTGCATAAATACACTGGTATTTTAGAATTTTAATGCAATAATATTTTATATCTATGTGTCATTTTTATTTTTTATGATTATTTATTTTAGCATTTAGCATGTTTAGCAAAGTTCTACATGTACATGTATATCTGTAGACATTTCCCGTCCGTGATTATACTCGGACAAGATAATGGCAAGAGGCATTCAAGTTATTTGTAATAGATTTTCAGAACAAAATAAGTAATATGCTGTCATAGTTTTTATTTAAAAGGACAAATGTAAGAGAGAGAGACGGGGGGGCACTACCAACTACCAAAAATATCTTGACAAGCATAGAGATGCTGGGTCATCAGACGTTTTTAATTGACTGAGGGCACAAGTAAATAGTAGCTAAGTTTTCTATACTAATGTAAATATCGGGAAAATAAGGGGGACTTCCTATGGCCATGGATACTTGAGGAAATATGAAGATAAGCTCAAAACTCCATTTGAATTGTACAAATTCGGAGCAGAGAAGAGCCGGACCTTTGAGAAGATCAGAGGTGGGATTTGGTGCCATGTAGGAGAAAACACCCACTATCGATCAATCGATCAGTCTCTTAATCCGTCATGATTTGGAAATACCGTCAGTGAAACAAATATTTGTAGACAAATCAGTGTTAGATTAATGGCCTATCAATAAGTTAGTTAAAATTCGATACATTTATCAACAAAGTCATTGTACCGATCATAGCATTTAGTTTTTTAAACGACACTGTAGATCTCTTGCACGATCAACTCAGTTGTCAATAGCTTGTATCGCTTTAAAAATTGTTCGTACACATTTTTAAATGTTTCTCTTTATTTCTTTTCTTTTTAAATTTTATATATATATATATATATATATATATATATATATATATATATATATATATATATATATATATATATATATATATATAATATATATATATACTATATATATCTATACTACTATATATATCACGATAGCCCATTGAGCTGTTTTTCGTAAATTAAAAAAATGCGTTATAATCCAAAACATTAGCGAATAAACGCGTATAAATTTTGCGTTATAACGCGAAACCAACGAAAATAAGCTCAATGGGATTTCGTAAAATAGAAATTGTAAATTTTGGAGTAAAAAAAATAATAGAATACATACCAATATAGAATCCCTGGATTGAATAACTTAAAATACATAGTATAAACGTCACCATTATGACGATATATAACCAAGACATCCGCATTTTGTGTGATATACAAGTAACAGATATATCATAAAATGTATATTAAATGTCTTCAATTGTTATTTATATAGCATGCAGTCATCTGTTATTTGTTTTTGTATTCAATTGTAATGAATAATTCAGCCTGGCTTTTCCAATTTCGAGTAATATATAAACAAGATTTAGAAATTATCTTATGGAGATTCCCATGTTGTTTTTTAGCTCACCTGAGCCGAAGGCTCAAGTGAGCTTTTCTGATCACATGTTGTCCGGCGTCCGTCTGACACTCTATCTAGCTGTACACTTTTCACATTTTCGACTTTTTCTCAAGAACCGCTGGGCCATTTTCAAACAAACTTGCCACAAAGCATCCTTGGGTGAAGGGAATTCAAGTTTGTACAAAAGAAGGGCCGCGCCCTCATTCAAGGGGAGATAATTTGGAATTAATGAAAATTAAGTGGCATGTTTAATAATCTCAAGAACCGCTGTGCCAGGAAAGATTGAATTATGGGGAAGCATCCTCAGGTAGTGTACATTATAGTTTGTTCAAATCATGACCACTGGGAATACCTATTACTGAGAGGTCAAATAAAATGCATATTTTCAACTACATTGAATATCATATTAATTTTGATAAAATATTTGACATGACAAGTACTGTACAACTTTATGGAAAGAAGATGCATGTACTATGTGCCTTAGAATGTTCACATTTCATAAACAGTCATTAGATAAACTATGAGTAAGAAAGATTTAAATCTTTAGGCTGATGTAATTGTTCAGTCGAACATAAACAGAGCGAACAGTTTTTTCACCAAACAATTACTTTTTTTAATTTAAAAACCTTTCCACTGACATGCATATATAAATCAAATTGTTTCCCTTGCTCTACTCGTGTAGAAAACAAAGGAGCATTACACACACCCCTCTTACCTCAATTTCCTCCAGAGTTTGACTCCAGCGGTAGTTAGGCATGTCTCCTCCATTTCCAGCATTAGGGGGGACTTTTCCTTTCTTAATTATTACAGTAGAATCTGTAGACGGCCAGTTATGAAAATTCCGGTATTATAAACTTTGATTGAGAAAACCCGAAATCGGAAAACTATAGAGAGAAATCGTAACATTATTTTGGACACTAATTTCGTAAGACTTACGCGAAAATCGTAAGGGTTGGCAGCTCTGGATATCTTAGAATACCTTGGGCATTTCATTGACAATGCTTTTCTATGAAAGATCTCGGCTGTTCAAAATGCCATTTTCTTTTATATCGATACAGGAAAAATTACTGTGACATCACAATTAGCAACTACTGAAACATTTTTTGCAAGTTGTTGGAAATAAAAGAAATGCCTACCTTTCTACCAATTTCCACGACAACATCTTTTGATTTGATGGGGAATTTTACATCAAACCAGCACTGGCACTACAAAGGTGAAACAGAGTTTAAATTATCAATTATAGCTGAAAAGCTAAAAGATATGAATTCTCTTATCCAAATCTTTAAGGCACATAGCCCTTCTCAAAGAAGGAAATCTAGTTTGAAACCAGGATGACAAAGCTATTACTGAGAGGTCAAATAAAATGCATATTTTCAACTACATTGAATATCATATTAATTTTGATAAAATATTTGACATGACAAGTACTGTACAACTTTATGGAAAGAAGATGCATGTACTATGTGCCTTAGAATGTTCACATTTCATAAACAGTTATTAGATAAACTATGAGTAAGAAAGATTTAAATCTTTAGGCTGATGTAATTGTTCAGTCGAACATAAACAGAGCGAACAGTTTTTTCACCAAACAATTACTTTTTTTAATTTAAAAACCTTTCCACTGACATGCATATATAAATCAAATTGTTTCCCTTGCTCTACTCGTGTAGAAAACAAAGGAGCATTACACACACCCCTCTTACCTCAATTTCCTCCAGAGTTTGACTCCAGCGGTAGTTAGGCATGTCTCCTCCATTTCCCGCGTTAGGGGGGACTTTTCCTTTGTCAGCCTCATCTTCCTCATCAGACTACAATTTAAAGAAAAATTTTACAACTAAGAAGATGAACTTTTATCTACTGGGAAGTTTCAGAATACTAGGTGAATTTGACATTTTGGTTTGAGTACGTTATTCACAATAAGTTCATCAAAATCTTTTAAACTTCAATCTTTATCAAATGGACTCTGGCATTAATGACTTTCTGCACCAAAGTATCACCTTACACATAATTTATTTTACAAATATAAACTAATAGATATCAAATCCAGCAGTATACTTCTGTATCACCTTTTCTTTGTCTCCATTTTCCTTAGATTTTTCATCCTTCTCTTTTTCTGGCTCAGGCTCTGGTGCGGGAGGTTCCTTTTTCTGGTAAAAGAACATAGGATGACATGTCAGCTACTTCCAGTAACTTTTTCAATATTCATGTGACAATGAGTTAGATACAGTCCATTTATATTATTTTTCTTTATCTCCACTGCATTTTAAAAACAGTTCAAGCAAGTTTTTCCAACAGAAATTTCAATGAAGAGGAGCCTGCATGTGCATGTGCCCCATGTTTCATTACCAAGATGAAGTTTTAGGCCAAGTTTGAAGAGTTCAAGATATTTTGCAGTTGCTAAGAATGCAGGAATTATTTTGTTTATTTTCACGAAATGCAATGGGCATGAAGTAATACACTCGCAATGTAAATGAACAAAGGATCTCAAATCATCACAGCTGAAAATGTTTGATATGGATTATAAGAAAAAAGATGTAACTTACAAGTTTCATATAAATCCTAATCTAGGAGTGTCGACTCCATCTGCATACTAATCTAAACAGCTGAAGGCACTCTTTACTTCAAAACAACAATGACCATGACTTAATATCCTGTACCTTTCTGTATTTTTTTTACCCCTACTTAATATCATGTACCTTTTCGATATCTTTCTATTTTTCAGACCCTGACTAAATATCCTGTACCCTGTCATTATCTTTCTATATATTTTACACCATTACTTAATATAGCAAAACTCGTTTAGTATGAACACGGATATTGCGAATTTAGATAAAGCGAAGTCATCTTGGATCCTCAGCTATATAAATTTAATGATTTTCTTCTACGAATTATGGATATAGCGAAGTAATTTAATAAGTCCCAGTGACTTCGTTGTAACCGAGTTTTACTGTACACTGCACCTTGTCGATTTCTTTCTGTATTTTTTCAGACCATGACTTAATACCCTTTACCTTGTCCATTTCTTTCTGTACTTTTTTTTGCCATGACTACTACCTGGTACATTGTACGTACTTTATCAATTTCTTTATGTATTTTTATTTTTACCATGGCTTCATACACTGTACGTACCTTGTCGATTTCTTTCTGTATTTTTTCGGCCTCTTCGTCGGTGACCTCCTTTATTTTGGGTTCTTCCTCCTCCTTCTTCAATCTCTCCATCTCGGCTTCTTCCTCGGCCTTCCTCTTCGCGATCTTTTCTTTTCTCTTTCTCTCTTGTTCTTCACGCTCCTTCTTTATTTCCTCTTTCTGTCTTTCTGCTATCTTTTCATACTTTTTGAAATTTTCCAGCAAAATCTGTTAATCGGGAGATTAGACATAAAACATTAAATAAGTCAAAAATTGGACCACAATGAAACCAGTATATTTCCACACAGTATTGATCGATTTTCAATCCTTGTTTTTTTTTATTAATACAAAATTCAAGCTTAACACTTCATTGAACTTATTACATGTATTAACTTCGAAGAATCCTTAAAAGAATTTTTCAATAGAAATGATCCCTGTTTTAATGTGTACTTGTCTTCTATTTTTATTTCACTATTTTTAGGCTTTCCTTGTCTATTTTTAGTTCCTTACCCTCTCTGCCTGCCCAGGGGCACCTGCTGTGTAGTAGTCTGTCTTCCGGACCAGAAAACTGAACAAACAATCTAGGAGCTGTAAAGATAAAGATTTATATTGGTTTTCTGCAAAACATTTTCATTACAGTTACTGGTATCACATCTATAGAAGTAAAGTTAGTAAACCAAAGCATAATTGAACAGTACTACATGTAATTACTTTTAATGAATTTTCATTGTTACATGCAAGAACGTTTGTTTGTAATGTTTTATGTGGCCATCCTTCTTGAGAATTTTTCACTCATTTGGACACACCACAATATGCTGTTGGAGCCAACTTGGAGGGCTGATAATTTATACCTATACTCGGCACTCAAGGCTATACTATAGAGCAATGAGGAAGCATTTTCATGCCAACACCTACTGCAACACTGATCCACAGGTTTTTAAATGGACTCATCCAAAGGACCATGGTCTCCGCGTCTAGCTGCAGAACTGTAGCTCTCCGAAAAAAATAGATTGACAGACCGGAGAGCTACAGTGCTACCCATTGAAAAAACTGTATATTTATTGCGCACAAAAAAGGGCGCTGTTTCTCAATTTATTGCTCCATGTTTTTAAAACCGTCATCTCAAAATTTTACTAACCATGTGTTCCTAACATATTCTTTCACTGTTTCCACAACAAAACATTCCTCATTGTTGTTTTTAATAGCCCTCTTGGCCCTGAAATTGAGATCATCAAATTTCGCCTATTCATACCGTCATTTTGGATTGCAAGATAAATTGGTTCTATACACTTCATACAGATTCTAAGCTACAAGAGTACTTGATAGAGGAGTAAGTACTTTTTTGAAATCTAGCTTTTTTGCAGTTGAGGTAAGAATTTTGAAGAATTAATCCAGAACCGAGTGCAATTTTTTGTGCGCAATAAGTGTAGTTTTTTCAATGGGTGGCACTGTACCTCTCCGGTCTGTCAATACATATTTTTTCGGAGAGCTACAGTTCTGCAGCTACTCCACATCCAGCAGTGGATTCGGAACCTGTGACATAAGGATCAGGTCTTTACTCAGCCAATATACAGCAGACACTCTAACCACTTTGTGAGAACGTAGTTTGCAGCAAAATGCATTTTATCCCTCTAGAATGTGGGTTTAGAGGATAATGGGGGAAATTTCATTTCAATTTCATGGATCAATATGCAAAGTCTAAATTTCGCCCAGGCCTTGTTGTTAAAGCTCATAATGCGAACGGCGCTTCATGCCACTCATTTCGCTTGCGTTTAGCCTATTTTATCTGAGGTGAACAAGACCTGCACACACCAGCACCAGGAAAATACCACCCTACTTTCACTTTCTCTAGGGAAGCATTAGCATTTTAATACACCAACATTCAAACACTAATAAAAACCTCATCAATTCCTTTTTCACTGCGCTGACACATTGCCAGGAACATGCCATCAAACTTCTCTGAGTCATGCCCTGCCATTTTGCAGCGAAATACAAAAGAATTTTCCTTGGTCTTTCCGACGAGTCCACACCGAACCGCGATTCAGGTTACTTGGACGCTTTAAAATCCTATCTGTACATTGTTTCTGAAAAGAGAAATAAAGACGCAGACATCGCGCATGTGCAAATTCAGGCTTCCGTAAACAGACGAAAATGTCCAACTTGTCACTAAGTCGAAGTCAAACGTTCAGAAATCCGGACGAAGATTTTATTTTACATGGTCAACGGTCATCTTATTGGTAAACAGCAATCAACAGTGCACTAAAAGCAGAATTTTAGTTTTAATTGCACGTGTCATCAATAATGACACGTTTTCGCGCGTTGCCATGTGAAACAACCTTTTTATCAGCGCTACAAGGAAAAGTCGACATGCGCCAAATATTCATAATTTTAATATGTTGACGGTGCGACCGTTAGAGCGAGCGCAAACTCTTCTATTGTTTTAATTTACATCGGGCTCGTCAAACCGCACGTGACATTTGGTGCGTCTAGACTCTGACGTCACATGACGTCGTATGTAAGTTGCAAATAGTATACCAAGAAAAAACTGAACAGCGCTGAAAGTTAATGAAAAAAGTTACGTTTACAATTCATCTTAAATATGTATCCATTTAATCAAGGCGAGTAAACGTTTTGTTGAACATTTGCCGTCAATCTCACGAGAATGCAACTTTGCTAAGTGATGCTTTGTGGGTCAAAATTACTGCAGCAAAAAATTCTAAAGAATGAATGTGCAGAAGTCCGAATTTTCTCTTCGCCCAGGCGTTGTCGTTAGAGCTCGCAGTTACGAGCGTCGCTTCGCGACGCTCGGTGCGCTCGCTATTAATTTACCTCTTTTATCAGATAATCTTATCATTTTGACTAATACTTAATTTTTATCTTAATTATGCATCCTATAACACAAAAAGGTTACATTTCATAATATATTTAAACATGATTTAGAAGGGGGGGGGGGTTGTTGTTTTTGTAAAATGTTGACATCTGAAAAAATAAACTGTTGTTAGAATTAAAAATACTGATTGATAGAATGCATAGGTTACTGGTACCTTTGCCAGCAAAAGGTTTTTATTCCACATTACTCTCCACAAAATATTGACAAATAATCATAATATGTTACTAAAACTATGACCACAAAGCATTTTAGAATCTTAATTACTATTGCTTGAATTTGAAAGCAATTGGTGAAATTTATTTGATATATATTTTAAGGGAAAAACCAGACTATGCTACCAACTCCCAGCTTACCAGCACTACAGAGAGGCTTTGTCAACAGATGAAGTTTAACCCTGTAAAGTATGAGGACAAACGTGGCACTCTACGAAATCTGGCGAGCAAATTGGACCGAGTCAGCCAGGAACTGACCAACACTTTCTCTCGGAGTGTTACGTTTAATGACAGTATGGTGAGAAAACCATCAGTGGAGGAGATAGTCCGGATTGACCACCTGTACGATCAGGAGTTTCCCGAGGCCAAATTATCAAGGTTTACTCCATCCATCTCTAAATCTGACAAATCAAAGTTTTATCAAACAGATGATTATACCTGGAAAGAGAGAAGTGAATTTCCTTTAGCAACTTACGATTCCTTAGCGAAAAAATATTATCCCGTCACATTTAGTGCTATGCTTGAGGAAGAGAAATTGACAGATCAGCGGATGCGGTCCCAGTGTTTGTCCGCTCCGGCAACAGGAAGGCGACACGCCTACACGAGAGCGAAGTCAGCGTTGCAGAAGCTGAGGCAGACAGCTGACGATGACAGATACATTAAGTACAAGACAAAGAAGTTCCAGATGACTGAGAGAGATGATGCTGAGAAATTGTATTCACTGTCCTCCTATGCACCAACAATTGGTTAGTATCTTATATATATATAGTTAATCATGTTTACCTTGTACACAATTGAAGTACTGAGTGTAGTATAGTAAAAATTTATTTAAATTGCTCAGATATCGGGTTTTTGCAGTGCAAGGATTTCCTTTTCCAAATCAAATGCACCTTTTCATAATCTCTGCAAATAAAAAAAAATCTTCCAAATGTTTAGCACTATTTTTTAGAATGAGAAAGATTAAGTGTTAAACAGACATTCTAGATCTTTTTGCATGATAATAATTTTCTCATGATTTCGTGCCTCAGCTAAAATTTATTCACCTTATAATATATACAGTAATAAAGTCAATCAATTCAAAGTCACTGAAATTTTTACATAGTATCAAATGAACTGATACTATTTACTCCCTCTACTTTTCTTTAAATATTTAAGTGAAATTTTTACGTCTCTTATTCATTTCAGCTTCAGCAAATGGCATGCTTATAACTCCTTATGATGAAGATATAGCCACTCTAAGACGTAATCGACTTCGCCTTGAGGAGGAGAGACTGCTAGAATTAAAGAAATTAGAAGAAATTGAAAGACTTAGGCCCCCAAGGGAAAAATGGTAAATAATAAGAAAAAATACATACAGTAGAACTTGGTATAATTCAGTACCAGCATGGATATTGCAAATTCATGAATATAGTGAAGTTATCTTGGATCCCCAGCTATATTAATTTAGCAAATTTCTTATACAGATATAGGGAAGTAATTTAATTCATAGGTCCCAGTGACTTCGTTATAACAGAGTTTTACTGTATTTGTAAAGGGGTAATACATATACAGGTATGTGTACTTTCTAAAATACTAGAATATTCAAGATGGAATGTCACTATGAGATTTTTCTTTAAGGGGTCCCGACCCTCTGCTATAAATTTCACATTAGAAAATTTAAAATTTGTAATACTGATTTTCATAAACATTAAACAACAATAATATTAGAGCGACATGGAAAATAGTTTGAAGTATGAAGCACTGCTTATTTTCTCAGAAATAAATTTTATGTCAGATCATGATATGAAGAAATCGAACACAGAGAACAGAAAGATTAACGATATATTATCACAACATTAAATTTAATATATGAAGTGCATATGAAAAAAATACTTAGTATCATACCTATGAAAATCATGTTAGAAAACATCATGAAGCGATGCTTCCTAAGTCAGAAAATCACAATGTTGTATGTGGTTGTAAGAAAAAAATACATCTGTGAGGAGGAGTTATCTTTCTTCTAAATATTTTTTCATGTGAAAAAAAAATCATACTAATAGAATTGCTGTATTAAGTAATTGAAACATTAAACCATTTTTAAAATGATCCTTAAAAAGATACAACTTATTCAATTTATAAGGCTTCTGATGTTGGGTTTAAATGTTTTATTGTTAATTAAATATAATAAAACAATTACTAAGAAATTGGCAAAAGAAATACAAAGTATTGTTCCAATCATGTGTAAAATTTCATCGAATTGACTACTCAGATTTGGAAACTCTGATTAAGAAAATTGTGAGTAGTATTCATAGTCTGTACTTTGAAAGTTATCTCTCTTATCAGAGGGTCGCTGCCCCTTAATCATACCCTTGTATTTTGAAAAAAAATCAAATATTTAAAGATAATTTTTTTTTTCAGGTATGAGTCAACAGGGACAGACTTTCATTATGAATGTCACAAAAATACGGAACTGGAGAAAACGGAACAAAAATGGAGGGACACAACCAAGAAAATAGAACGCAATGACACCTTAATGAAATCTCTATCCCAAATTTGTGTTTAAGTAAAGACTTGAGTCTAGTCTGTGCCCATAATGGATATAAATGAACCATGGATATCTGTCATATAATGGGTCAGAGGATAGCAAGATTTGTTTGACCCTAGAGAATGCACGCCAAGTAATTTTTCGCTTAATATATAGAGTTATATTTGACGCTTTAATTGTCAGACCGATGTCTTTTTCTATCCTATATATATGTAATGCAGGAATGTACTTAACTTCAGCTGTTGAAAGTCAGTCTGATTTTTTAATGGGGGAATAAAGAGATAATGTACATGTATATGAATTTATATACTGTATACAGGGAAAATTTCACCCCCGTTTTATTTTCGCCCCTTTCGCCCTCTGTGTGATTGGGCGAATTTAAAACGGTGCGAATTCAAATTATACAGCATAATTTCTTAAACAAAACTAAGACTGGGCGAATTTAAAACGGGGCAAAATTGTTTGCAAGTGCAAAAGGGCAAAAATAAAACGGGGCGAAAATAACCCTGTATACAGTAATTTTATTTTCTTTATATGTTTTGTTATGTAGATGCTCACAGCAACATAGTTGCTCATAGATGCCCTATTATTTCATAAATATATTTGTTGGTTTTTTTTTTTGTAAATTTTACTATTGCTTTCACTGTTTCACAATAGTTAGATCAGAATACTGCCTCTAGTATATGATGTTCAATATTCACTTGTTATTCTGTATCCAGTATCCCTACAGTGTTCTGTGTATGCTTTTTTCTTTTGTTCAATGTTGTCTGTTATTTTTTTTTCTAAAAAAATTTTTTCTTAGCTTTTTCTCTTTTTTTTGATGAGTGATGGATTTTGTCAGATATGAAGGTTGTTTGGATGTTTTACTGTGAACATGAACATGACCTGGTCTTTTGAACTTTCAGCTTAAATTGAAATGCTTGTGTTTTGTAAGAAATTGTGACCATACATCCTCCATGTTATAATTATTTTGATTTAAGCAAATCACTGTGATAAATTTAGTGCTTACATATGTTATTCAGGGGCTTTACTTTTTAATTTTTTATTTATTTATTTTTAATTTAGTTTCATAAGTACATTTATCAAAATTCAGGTACCATGCAGTATTTTTTAATCACAATGTAGCATCATTTGAAGATAATAATTTATTTTTGTAGTTTTTATAAAGAATTACAATTTTTCTTTAAATAAATCAATGCAACAATAGGAACATTTTTTGTTTTCTTTCAATTTACTTGACAATGTATGGAAATAGCATAAAATATTGTATACAGATGACTGTTTTCTTAAATGACATTAGTTCAGCTGCCACTTTTTCATTCTGTCACTTAATTCAAAAGACTGTACTTAAGAAATCAGTTATAACGAAAGTCCACTAAAGAGTGGAGTCTTCTCCCTACCCCCCCTTATTCTGCTGTTACATGTATATTCCATATGATACAAAATATATCAACTTTATGGCTGTGTCCTCTCAATAATAACATTTGATAAATATTTATTTATTAGCTCATCTGAGCCGAAGGCTCAAGTGAGCTTTTCTGATCAAAATTTGTCCGTTGTCTGTCGTCGTCGTTGTTGGCAATCGCTGTAAACTTTTCACTTTTTCACCTTCTTCTCAAGAACCACTGGGCCAATTTCAACCAAACTTGCTACAAAGTATCCTTTGGTAAAGAGGATTCAAGTTTGTTCAAATGAAGGGCCACATCCTCTTCCAAGGGGAGATAATTATGAATGTGAAAAATTAATGACATCTTTTAAAAGTCATCTTCTCAAGAACCACTGGGCCAGAAAAGATGAAACATGAAAGCATCCTCAAGTAGTGTAGATTCAAGTTTATTCAAATCATGACCATCAGGGGTAGGGAGGGGCCACAATGGGTATCAAAGTTCAACATAGGAACACAGGAAAAATCTTTTAAAATCTTCTCAAGAACCACTGGGCCAAGAAAGATGAAACTCGCAAGGAATCATCCTCAGGTAGTGAAGATTCAAGTTTGTTCAAATCATGACCCCCCCCCCCCCCCCCCCCGGGGTAGGGTGGGGCCACAATGGGCAATCAAAGTTTAATATAGGAGGAATACATAGGGATTTTTTTTTAATTTTCTTTATTTAAGTACGTTTTTAAAATGTAAGCCCTTGGGTCTCTTGTTACATTTTCATCTTCTCAAGAATTACTGAAGCAATTTTAACCAAAGCTGCCACAAAGCATCCTTGGGTGAAGGGGATTCAAGTTTGTTCGAATGAAGGGTCACACTCTTTTCCAAGGGGAGATAATTATGAATTAATGAAAAACAAGAGGCCCATGGGCATTATAGGTCACCTGAGTATCATGTAACAACTTTCCAACAATTGCATGTATTTGATTCATGTTTTAAACCAGAGAATCAGAAAATCATCCATATCTCACGACCGGAAGTGACGTCATCAAAAAGCAAAAAAAAAAAGAAAACTATCAAGATCAATTGAATATCTTTTATGTCTAAAAGTTTGATGTAAATTGGATAAGACATCTCTGAGAAATCGCTTACACAAAATTGGTTGGAAGAAAAATAATAATAGGGAAAAAGAAACCAAACGAAAACAATAAGCTTAAGGTCTTCCGTTGGAAACGAACGACCTTAAAAAAGAAATTAAAAAATGATCTAAAATCATTCAGTGTTGGGAAAAGCTAGTTTCCGGAAGAAGTATTGCAATGTGCTTCTACTCTAGCCATCGGTCTTTGTAATGAAATCTATCTTGTCACTTTCACTATTTTTCTGCATTGTTTGTACTTTTATTTGTCACATACATTAATTTTACATTTGGCAAAATATGAAAAGGCCATGCAGGGTCTGGATCAATTACAGTAAATGTTGTACATGTTGATAAAGCCCTTACTAACCTGATTGAACAGGTGTGATAAAGTGTCTGCCTTTCTCTTTTTACACAGACACCCCTATATTTCAGCGAAGTCCTATTCAAGCTCAGTTTTCTATCACTTTTCAAGTTTAATAGATAACAAAGATGCCGGGATATCATCTATAATTTAAAGCTGATATTGAACATCAGGAGCAGCTAACATTGTCCGTTAGCTCTGCCAACACGGGCGATTCATCCATGACTTATTACCTGTTTTAAGGATGTTTATCATGTTTATGATTAGATTTTGTTAAGAAAAAAACTATTTTTTTTAATTTCCTGATGTGATCAATCGGGTGACTTGCGTGATAATTTGCATAAAAGTTTGACAGTTATTCCTTGTACAATGTATGTGCATGCTCTTGATTGCACGCTTATCCACCTGCTACAGGCCCCGGTTCTGTCTCGAACGGTTCATGTCCCGCCCCGCAATGGGCCGCACGAGGTTTTTTTTTTTAAACCGCGCCTATTGATGAACCAGTACATTCATGAAGAAACAAAGTACATTAACTAAATATAACAGACTGTAAAGTAACATTCTCAGTACTTAAGATTGTTTTCCAAAGAAGGGGATGATCATTTGATGCATTTTATTTTGGAAGGGTGGGGGGAGGGTGCTGACAGAGAAGATGGGCGCATTTGGCGAGTGATCTGCAGGAATCATTTGTACGAAACATTTATGATTTAAATGTCCATGATTTGGTTTACTGAACATAGCTGGTCAGATTTTACAATCACTTCCATAGAGTTTTTTTTTTCATTTAGTTTGAAAGAACTTGTGAAATTATAACATTTATGTCCGTTTTTCTTAGGGGGTACTATAACATAGTAATGTTTCATAAAAAATAAACTAAAATATTTAATACATAGATGCTTACGTGTAAATGTACATTATAGAAGATTAGAATTGATTAATTCGCTCGAGAATCAAACTGAACCAAAATTTGTCTAATTCAAAATTTTAATACATCAGTTCATAAAACGAAAATGACAAAATAAATGGTTGTAAATGAAAAAAAAAATAACACCCCATTCCAGGCTCGAGCCAAAAACTTTTCGCTTCGAGTGCACTGAACAGGCCATCTTACTGAGCTATTACTGCTAAGCACGTTCGATCCTGAGTTTTTGAGCGGATTTTGGTCCTGTCCTTTATTTATAAACTTCTGCGTCATTTTTAATTTCTAACATTAAATCTGAATTCTACAATGCAAATTGAACAATATTCAATGAAAAAACCGCGATTAAATTCCATTCAAGTAGAGTTAAGCTTGGAACTATATTTTGTGGCGGAAAGTTTTTTAGAAGAAAATGATCAGTTTTTTCCCTTTTGAACTATAACAGTACTGTTAATTTTAGATTCCTATTTTTCCATGCCGGTTGCACAGAAAGCTGTTTTTTGCAGTGAAATGTGTTATGTTGGTTCTGAAATATCTATTAAATAATTTCTTATGAATTCTTTCGACGAAGTGTGACAAATATAGTAAATATACTCTAAAAATCCTGGAAAGAATTGAGTCAATTTTAACGTAAAATTGACACTTTTTTAGTAATATCTGAAAACTTACATCATATACCCCCACTTTTGATGTTCTTTTCTAAATATTTAAGTTAACTTTGACCTATTTGCTGAAATTCAGAAAGAGTTTAAGACTTTATAATAATTGTTTTGCTTATTAAATTTTCAATCCAGAAAAATTACATTTTCTTCGTGCAAAAAGGTCAAATAATTGATTATGCGAAGCAATTTGAAACTTTTTCATAGTCACAATTTAAAGTGTTTTTTCTAAGTAGACTTTGAGTTCATTTTGTTTCATGCTTTAATTGGTCAAAAATATTGGAGAGAAAACGTGGAAGATGTAATTTTTAATTAAGACACAAATTTCAGTGCAAAAAGGTCATATTAAATGTACTGTAGCGCCAAAAGAAGCATATTGACCCTCATTTTTTTGTCTTGAATTTTAATTTAGCTATGTCTGTAGAAACTAAAAATAAACTTGGCAAAAAAAGTTTAAGACTCTAAATATCAGGATCGAACGTCGTTAAATGTATTACTCAAAAACTTACATATGAAAAGGACAAAGAAGCACCACATTCACACATTTAGACTTTTTGGGGAAAAGTTCATTTTTCGTGGTCTCTGGGTCTTCTCTCCATTTTTTTAAAAAAAGTGTAATCGTTTCATTGAATTAAAATACACACAAATAACATTTCAAAATTATGGAGAAAAGACCCAGAGATAGAAAAATTTTAGATGAAAGAGTTTAAAAATGTACCATTTTGTACCAAATGTCTGATCTGGCTAATTTTCAAGTGATTTTTTAGCAAATCAAAGCTCAATTTCGGGAAAATATTTTCCTTTCCTGTTCCACAGGAACCCGATAAATAAAAAATTGTTAAAATTTCATGTGACATGTCGATAAAATTTTCACTTTTCAATTACGCCCAGATTCCTGCCAAATGCCTATTAAAAGCACCCTCGTTCTTTTGGAAATAAATAATCTCGACTGGACATGAAATAAATAATTTGTCCCTGATAAGTGCTGCCCCTCCAAATATCCCTCTGTTATATCCATCAGTTTAGTCATTTCTCTTACAATAAATATCCATTTTCTATGAAATAAAGTCTTTCAATAATGAAAAATATAAATAAAATATTTTGTACATCAATTTAATTCATTCTCAGTAAATAAAAGCAATACTTTTTGTACATCAATAAGGTCTGTCAAAGTGCAATATATAATGTCCATCGATTCATATTGATTTCATTCATGTTAAAAATAACATATACTTTTTTTTTATAAAGAAACATTGTTATTGTTTATATAATTGTTTTAAAATGTACATATTATTATTTAATATGTAATTGATTTGCTGAATCAATAATTTTAACCCCCCCCCCCATAAAAAGGAATTCTGTAAAATCTGACTTCACGTACGATTCATTGAATTTCATGGAAAATAGTCCTCAGAAAGTTATCTCTCTTATCAGAAGGATATTACACCTTAATTACGGGAATCCATTGGCGAACTCTCTGTATTCTCATTTCTGTAGCTGTGCGTATTTTGTTGGTCGGTTTTTGTCTGAGAGATTGTAGGTATGAGTACAGAGCAGCCTGGTAGTTCCCTGTCAGCTGTTGACAGATTCCCAGAATCTGCCACGATATGTCTCTGTCTTTTAAATCTGTAAGTAGTCCCTGATCATAGTGAACTAGGGTCTGTAGACATTCTAGAGCTCTTTGTGCTCGCGTTGTGTCTACATGTGTGTAGCACAAGATCTCTAGCATGTATAACAGTATAAAGGCTGGGACGTCTAAGTTATACTTGTCATTCTGTAGAGCAGACTGTTGTTCTGGTATCAGTTCACCGATGTAATGGATTTTATTTTCAAGTTCGATATCCCCTAATAAAGCCTGCCTCATCTTTGTAGACCAGGACTGTCCCCTTAGAGCCTCAGTGTACATTTCTGTATTTACATTTGACCCTAACACAGATGGGTGTGAAGACTTGAAAATGATCATCTCTGTTATAGATAAAACTTCCATGTATCTAAATGTCTTGTAATAATACATGGCTAGGTACAGCATGTCTGTGATAATACAAAACTTGGCTGATAATTTCAGCATGTGATAGGAGATTTTGTCAGCTCTATACCTCAGTTTGTTGTCAGCGTCCATGTGTAATAAAAAGCAGTTCTCTGAAGGAAGAATGCAGTAATGGTCTGTAGCTTGAGGACTTGATATTGTGTCAGGAGGGGTGAACCTATCACCTGTTCTATTGTATGTAGATATCTAAAACAGATTTGTATGTCCCATTCGGCTGATGAACCTAGACGATTATTTAGTAATTCATTAAATAGATATCTATCAAACTCAACTTCAGAAAACAGAGTATGATCATCTGTACAGATGGAGTTTCTTGGGTTATAGAGGACATCTATAATATAAGATCTAATGGAGGGACTATGCAGCAGGAATGCTAAACCCTTCCCATACAACTCTGACAGTCTTATAAATAATTGATGTTGTTTGACGCCGTGAATTTTACTCAGAAACATGTTGTTGCCTGGAATGAAAAAGTTAGGACATACCCCCTCATACACCCATTTGAGGATGAGTTTTAAACAGACCCAGAAACACTCCAGAAGATTTTGTGGACACCATTGTTGTATTGTATTTTGTTGAATTACCCAGAAAACTTTCGTTTTCATGTGATAGGAACACAGTAATTTATCAGCATCATCTAGTCCATTGTTAATTATTTCTGATAAGAACAATTTAAGTAAGCCGTAAGTTAAGAATTGACAGTGATTCATTGCATAAACAAGTTTATGTTCTGCTTTTGAGAAAGAAATTCTCCGTTCATGATCTTCATGATTTCCTAGCTTATGTCCAATTGCTACAAAGTGACATCCATTTTTCATTATATCATCAACAACATGAGGCTGGGGCCATGAGTGACATCTGTCTATCCACGAGGAGGCAAATGGAGGCCAAAAGTCGCAAACCAAACAGAAGGCATTATCTATTTCCCGTGCTCCTTTTGTTTGAGTGGCACAGGGTCCATGAGGAATGAATTCAGGTGACAATACAGATAAATAGATCTGTCTGTATTTAGAACTAGATACATAATATCTGTTATTCACTCTAATACTAACGCTAAGCATGTCTCTGTCCATGCTGGGTGACAGTAAATATAACAAAGTAAATCCTGGTGGACTATCAGAACAGTAACAGAGGATCAGTGATGTTCTGTTCGTGTTGTAATACTGAGACTGAGATAATTCCCAGATCACACGCTGATCATTTGCCCAGAGCATAAAGTCCATATCTGATCCTTTCAGTCGGAAGCCTTCTCTGTAACTTCCACTTGTCATGGTCACACTTTGGTATTTGCATGTTTTCCCTCGATTCATCACCATATCCCTAATGTCCACTACATCTCTCCTCATGGCCACCAGTTGTGAGGTCCCCACTTTATGACACAGTCCCACAAACATCGACTCTGATATCCGTTGTATGGCTTTAGTACTGAGAATGATTAAAGTGAAGTTTATATTCGCGTAAACATGTAATAAATTTTTCACTTTTTAAAATCTATAATATGATTAAACGCATCATAATTGATAAGCTTTTTAAATCATTATTTATAAAAAAGTATTGACAGTGTATATTTTCTTATAATAAAAAAAATTCACATACATGTACATACATATATCATAAAATAAAAATAAAATTTCCTAATCTGAATCAGTTATTTTTCTAATCAACTAAATCATTCATTTTTTTAAATAGTGAAATTTATAACTGAAAGTGTCATATTTTGTATAGGATATGTTTTTAATTCAGTGGTGTAAAAAGTTAAAACCAATTTTACTGTCAACATATTACAGTGATTCAGATGATTCAGAAATTGTTTTTAGAATTATAAATTCTTGTCATAAAAACTTACGTTTGTGAGCTTCTAATGGAGTCCATTTTCAGTGGCGTATATTCCTTTCTGCTTAAGTGTATTCTAGTGTGAAGTCACAGATTTTATCTGAGGTGCAAAGTGGGGATAGACGAAGAGCTTTCTCTCGATGGGTATTGGGGGTCAAGCTAAGACATCTACAATTTTAATTTGATAAGTGAAAATAATATCTCACTTATATATGATGATGGGAAACTCTGCTTGGAAAATATGGAAATTTTCTTACTGAATCAAATTCAATTAAAATGTTGAATTTCCTACTCACCAAATATAACTCACGTTATCAATTTCGTTTCCTGCATGCATGTATTATGGACTTCTGTTGCTTTCGATGAAATTTTCTGATATAGACTTAATATTGAAAACTCTTGAACTTTGGCTTAAAATATTTCCAGCCATGGAATTAGTTTTGTCCTTAAATATATAGCAAAGCTGTAAACATAATCGGATAGGTATAAAATTGCGGATTGCTATATAAGAATGCTTTTTATGCCCGGCCATTAATATGGCCAGAGCATATAGTGTTTGTCATGTCCGTCTTCCGTCCTTCCCTCCTTCTGTCCTTTATTCACACTGCTTTTAGCTCAGTTCAAAGCCCAGTTTCAAAGAAACTTAAGATATTTTCATTAACATTCATATGCTGTTAGATATTGATGAGAGCTATGCAACTGCATCAACAATTTTGTTTACCTTTCCTTTGACCTTGAACTCATTTTTCTTAAATCAGTGTTTAGCTCAGTTTTAAAGATACCATTCAAGATAGTGTTATGAAACTTCACATGTTGATACATACTGAAGAGAGCTAAAGTCCCTGAAACTTTCCACTTTCCCATCTGAACAGTGAATGAACGTTAACAAACGCTGAACGAACGCAGAGCGAACGGTGAGCAAACGCAGATCGGAATTGAAGCGCAAACGCGAGCGCAATTTTTAGTGAACGGTGAACGAAAGCCAGATGAACTATTTATTCGGAATCCCTCTGATCTTTTCTTTGCATTGAAACTATTTTATTGTATTTCATTGTCAGCTACTAGAATATAAATATACAATTAATAGATATAAATTAATAAATAATCAATTACATAAAACAGATTAAAAAAATTCCACAGAAAGACGATACGTATATGTGAAATAAAATTATTAATGTAAGTTCTTTCGATATTTTCGGCACATACGTATGACATTTTAAATTAGCTTTTTAATAAAACGATTTTTATACGCCCGTTTTTAGACAGGAAGTATTATATTATAGGCTTCATGTCCGTTTGTCTGTCTCTTAGCTTTTCTTTGTCCAACTCATAACTTTAATACTATTAGGTTTGGGATTGTGTAATTCAATAGTAAAAGACAGATTTTTTGAAATTCGACTTAAATATAAGGTCACAGTGACCTAGAAATAGATCGTGACACACCCTCTGTCCAAAATGTATAAATAAGTCCACGTTTGGTGATTGTAAGACTAATAATTTTCTAGTTATGTTCCAGAAAGGATTTTTCCATATTTGGTCATAGAATCTTAATTTATAGATCAGAGTGACCCACCTTTTGTGCACTACACACCGTCTACCCAAGAAGTATCAGCTGACCAAGATTAAAAATTCTTAGCAAAAATTGAAGAGTGTTGCAGTATCCCTATTTAGAAAATGTTAGATTAAGAAAACAATTATTTTTTAATATATGCTTTACAGCAATCCAAACAAATGTAATTCTAAAGAGAAATTCTTCCTCTCCCGAGGGTATACTGTAAAACGAGAATATGTTCACTATTTCTGAATTATCTCCCCTTGATTAAGGGTGTGGCCCTTCATTTGAATAACTTCAATCCCCTTCATCTAAGGATACTTTGTGCCAAGTTTGGTTAAAATTGGCCCAGTGGTTCTTGAGTCTCAAGAAGTCGAAAATATGAAAATTTAACGACGACGACGACAGACAACGGACAAATTTTGATCAAAAAAGCTCACTTGAGCCTTTGACTCAGGTGAGCTAAAAAAAGTTAATGAATTATGGTAGATAGTCCCTACAGATCTAAGAATCATACAGGAACCTTATTCAATTAAAATTAAATTTAAATAAGGGCAATCTACAAATATTTCAAGCACGGCAACATTTTGCCTTTAATATAAAAGACAACAAATCGTTAATGGATTTTTGGAGTTTTTGACAAGACAAGAATACACACAAAAATTATTTTTAACACGTATATAAAAAAAATGCACGAAAACATGTTTGAACTATCTGTATATAGGTCTGAGAATTATGAACAGTACTGCAGATATTTAGTTAATTAAATATCTTTAGAGCGAATTCAATTGATAATGTGATTTTAAATTTTTGAAAAAAAAACCCAACTGTTTAAAATGTAATACATTAGAATTTTTTTTTACTCTACAATGTACTTATAAAGTCTATTATTAGAGAGGAAAATCAATTCCTTCCTTTACCGTAATTAAATATATGTAAACTTCGCCATTCATTATGATTTAATAAGAACCCCCCTCCCTCCCCGGCGCCTTTTCTCCCGAAATTCTTAGTTAGTATTTTCAGTACATTTTAATTAATATTTAATGTGTATTGTGACACAAGAAAATCAGTCTTAAAATGAACATCAAAACGTACAGTCATTAAACAATTGTGTTCAAAAATATACATGTGCCGACAGTAGTATTTCAAATTGGGACAGAGACTATGTTTCAAATTCAATTTCAAACTTAACCCTTCCAGGTATAAATTCACATTATTTTTTTATGCGTAAATGCGAAAGTAAGTCATTAACTAATAGTAATTCAAAATATACATGTGCCAACAGTAGCAGGGATTATGTTTCAAATTCAATTTCTAATTTAATGCTTCCAGGTGTAAATTCCCATTTTCCCATTATTTTTTTCCTGCAAAAATGTGGAAATCAGATGTATAAATTATGTAAAAAATGTTAAAACTTCTTAAATTGGAAATACTAAGTGACTCTTTGACTTCCGCATGTTTGGTAAAACGAGATTTCCACACCTCCACCCCTGTGTTGAATGATTTTGATTGACAGGACAAGCACGTGGGCTTCGAGTGAACCGTGTGAACTTGATGAAGGAAAATATGCCTAATGTCAAATGGATTTGTTAATCTTCAAAAAATGATTACTTTTACTGCCTGGAATATTTAGAAAAAAAATATGAATTTTTATTCGATTCAACATATATCTGAGAATGGAGGTGGCTTAAATCTCTCTCTCTCTCTCTCTCTCTCTCTCTCATATTTGTCCTGTTCAATAAAAATTATGACAGCATATTACTTACATGTATTGAGTTCTGAAAATCTATCGCAAATAATTTGAATGTCTCTTGCCATTATCTTATCCGAGTACAATCACGGACGGAAAATGTCTACAGATATACATGTACATGTAGAACTTTGCTAAAAAATAATCATAAAAAAATAAAAATGACACATAAATATTATACATTTATTACATGATAGTGAGGGAAATATGAAGACTTATTAAGCCAAGAAAAATCATAATATAATATTTCTTGGCTGAATAAGTCTTCATGTTTCCCGAACATTCATGCAATGAATTGTTTATTATACCTACTCTCGGGAACGTTCACCGAACGAAAACTATATTGCGGGAAAATTCACTAAGTGTTCCGAAGAGGTGGAATATGATGAAAAGCGTGCCGACGACGGGAAATATGAAGTTTTACGGCCCGATCACGTGATAACCTAGAACCAATGAGATAACCCGTTGTGTAGAATATTTATGATGAGGTATAATAATAAGTTTTAGAAGAGAAATTACTCGGAATATATATAACATCTTGCTTTGTATTTAATGTTTGAAATTAATAACGAATCCCGAAAGAAAAAAGAAACGATGCAGATGATTCTTTTCCCGTTTCATAGCTGTCGGGGAATCAACCCCGGTCCGAAGCCCTGGTCATGTTTACAGACCATGCGTTATGGACAGCTGATGGAAAAATCAAGTAGGGTTTATCTTAAAAAGATATTCATTTAGACAATAAGCTACTTCAACATTTTATTCTCAAAACATCGTTTCTAAGTTTCATTGTTATTTACCGAGAGACTGTTTTATTTTATGATTCACTCTCTTCTTTCGTTTTGCCTAGACGACGTGTAATTTGAATTACTTCCCTTTTTGTCGCCAGATTACAACGACAGATTTTGGTGCTAAATGTATTTTCGTTGTAACACTTCATTTAGAAACACACTGTATATAAAAAATGTCGATTTATTAAAAATATCAATTATTTTAAAAGAAAGAAATTGAGAAGGATTCTGTCTGCAACAAAAATTGCTTTATTTCGCAGTTCAATTCATGAGCTTAACATGAAAAAAAACGGCCTCAGTAAGAGTCAGTTTACAAAGTCATAGGAAAACGCATACAGGTAATACACTCAGGGGCTCAGGTAACATCCTGTGTATATATGTAGTATACACAAGCCAGCGTCGTTCCCTCGGGGCTTCTCAGCCGCTTCGATTAAGCTCCACCCAACACCAAACTTTCCTGAGGAAAACCGTACGGTTGAAAACCTCGGCCTTTAAGTCCCTTCTTAGCCCCCCTTTTACGCAGTACAGTTAAGGCAACATTTTCTATAAAAACTCACGGAATCCGATACATATAATGTTTAACAGTTTTATTTTTTAGCAAGACACTCTAGTTAAAACAGCTATTTGTGATCTTGAAGAGTATGTCCATCGCTTTTCACATCGGTATTTTTTGACATCATGTGACCCCCTGAAGTCACGTGGGCTCCGATTTTAGGTCAAAAAATGAAATGTCAAATTTAACCAAAAAGTGCAAGGGCAAGACAAACAAAAAATTAACTGCACA
>PRKT01000577.1:105435-134842 GCA_003671525.1 Saccostrea glomerata | reverse complement strand
AATGCCTTGTCTCTTATTTTATCCCTATTTTCTTTTAAGATTGTGTGGTTATTGCATTTAAATCCACTGCAAATCTCAGCTGATGTCGCCACGTTTTTAGATGTAAACAACATTCCGTGTCACCGAGTGCAAGCCGAATGCAGACAAACGACA
This sequence comes from Saccostrea glomerata, assembly GCA_003671525.1. Lineage (NCBI taxonomy): Eukaryota > Metazoa > Mollusca > Bivalvia > Ostreida > Ostreidae > Saccostrea > Saccostrea glomerata. Next base: position 134,689 of record PRKT01000577.1, on the reverse strand, counting down.
CATTAAAAAGAGAATTATTTTAAAGACATGCTATTTTATATACAAGAAAATCACTAATTATTTTCAATTTAAACATGAAGATATTGTTGTTTATTACAAATTGTTGCCAATATCGGTAAATAGTTATTTTGAGCACCATTTCCTTATATGGATCAATCAGGGCGGAGCAACTGTCATGACGTCAGACCTCATTATGACTTCATTACCATATTTTTTTCATGTGTTGCCTTAACTGTACTGCGTATTTTTTAAATTCATCTTAAATCTGTATCGCTGACGACTACAGTATATCTCTTAGTTCGTTTTAATGTCGCATTTCAATAACACAATAAAAATCTGTGACATCAAAGCCCTTTGAAGAACTGTCTGTATCTGTATCTAATTAAACTGAGATTTTAAGACCCCTGAAATAAATTAGGATCAATCCCCATCTACAGCAAGGTTAAACCGTCCTCCTTATCAGTTAAGACTGAATAAATTCAATCACGTCTATCCTGACGTCAAAACTAATCTGACTGAAACTTACGTTGTCCGTGGAAATATATGATGCATACTTCCCGTAGAGGCCCCATATCGGAATTTGGATGCTGCACAGCTATAAAGTGGGCGGCGGTGCTTTTTCTTGATTTCTCTAAATAATACTTTTTAGGTCACCTGAGTAAACTCAGGTGACCTATTGCTATCACTTTTCCTCTGCCGTCGTCCGTCGTTCGTCGTGCGTTAACTTTTGAACATTTTCAGCCACTGAACCAATTCCAACCTAATTTTGCATATAGCATCTATGGGTAAAGGGGAACAAAGTTTGTGAATTTCATGGTCCCTGCCCCCCCCCCCCCCCGGGGCCTGGGGTGGGGCAAAAACCACTTAAATTAGTGCAATCTTTAAAAATCTTCTTCTTTACTCCTTGACATCAAGCATTCAAACTGTTGGTATGATTGTAATCAGCACTGAGTCCTCTGCCAAAATTGTGAAATTCATGGCACCAGGGTCAGGAGTTCTGGTGTTAGGGCGGGGCTCTATTGATTATATAGTAAAAATTAGGAATGGCAATCGATTGCAGAATTGCTAATCGGTTAACCGCAAAATGTTCCGACCGATTAACCGGTTAGTCGTATCAAGATTATACATTTTGACATTTTCTTTAAATTTCATAAACACAAAAAAGCTAAAAAGACTAAGAAGTTACATTTTGTTTATTATTTTAATCGGGGAATTTTCTGGACATGAGTACATTCTATTTCAATAGACAAGAAAAAATTAAGAAAACCATGGATCTTGCTTGAGAAATCAGACAGGGATAATTTTCCGACGCAGATGTTAATGAAGTTAATTCTGCATTGTCACCATAAACAGAGCTAGTCTATGTCTGAACTCTCACCTTATTTACAATTTACAACGTTCTTTATAATAATATATAATTTAATAGATAAGGGCAAATTATAGACAAACTAATATAACTAAACGTGCTTGACGGTGATGTTTTTTAATACAAATGTATCATTAAAAAAAAAACCACAGGACTATCTGGGTAGCGGCATGATGTTATAAAACAGTAATTAACACTTTACGAGTTGACCAATTACCCTGCAATCCCAATCTGCAGAGCTATAATTACGTCCAAATATTCTTAATTATAAGACGTGTAAAAACACTTTAATAAAAATCTATGCAGCGTTTTCCTTTCTAAAAAAACGAAACAAAACAGAAGGGATTTTAAGGAAACTGAGCTCAAATTTACATATATTTTATTTTTTTCCGACTAACCGACTACGGATTTTCTAACTGATTAGCATTCTTCCGACCGATTAATCGATTAACCAGTTACAAATTGCCATCCCTAGTAAAAATGCATAAATTCTTTGAAAATCTTCTTCTCTGCTACTGGGAAATAAATAAACTAATTAAGTACAAAGTTATGATGAGCAAGAGTGTCTCTACCAAAATTGTGAATTTTATGGCCGCAGGGTCAGGGGTTATGGTGCTAGGGTGGGGCTATATAGATTATATAGTGAAAATGCACTATTTCTTTGAAAATCTTCTTCTCTGTTCCTGAGTATCAAATAAACTAATTATGTAATAGTTATGATGAGCAAGGGTGTCTCAACAAAAATTGTGAATTTTTTGGCCCTGGGTCAGGGATTCTGGTGTAAGGGCGGGGCTCTATTGACTATATAGTGAAAATACATTAAATCTTTGAAAATCTTCTTCTCTTGTCCTAGGAATTAAGTAAACTAACTAAGTACATAGTTCTGATGAGCAAGAGTGCCTCTACCAAAATTGTTGATTTTATGGCCCCAGGGTCAGAGGTTCTGGTGTTAATTAAGACGGGGCTCACTTGAATATTTATTATATAGTAAAAAGGCATTTATTAGGTCACCTGAGTCACTCAGGTGACCTATTGCTATCACTTTTCATCCGTCGGCGTCCGTCGTCCGTCACGTGTCGTGTTAACATTTGAACATTTTCAGCTTCTTCTCTGAAACCACTGAACCAATTTCAACCAAATTTTGTATACAGCATCTATGGATAAAGGTGAACAAAAATTGTGAATTTCATGATCCCTGCCCCCCTGGGGCCTAAGGGGTGGGACCAAAACCAACTAAAATTAATGAAATCTTTAAAAATCTTCTTTTTTACTCCGGCATGGACATCAAGCAGGCAAACTGTTAGCATGAATGTGATGAGCATTGAGTCCTCTACCAAAATTGTGAAATTCATGGCCCTGGGGCCAGGGGTTTTAGTGCTATTGTAGGGCTATATAGATTATACAGTGAAACTGCATTTTTTCTTTAAAAATCTTCTTCTCTGCTCCTGGGTATTAAATAAACTAACTAAGTACATAATTATGATGAGCAAGAATGCCTCTTCCAAAATTGTGAATTTTATGGCCCCAGGGTGAGGGGTTCTGGTGTTAGGGCAGGGCTCTATTGAATATATTGTGAAAATGCATCAATTCTTTGAAAATCTTCTTCTCTGCTCCTGGGTACTAAATAAACTAACTAAGTACTTAGTTATGATGAGCAAGAGTACATCTTCTACAATTGTGAATTTTATGGCCCCAGGGTTAGGGGTTCTGGTGCTAGGGTGGGGCTATATAGATTATATAGTGAAAATGCATTTTTTCTTTGAAAATCTTCTTCTCTGCTCCTGGGTATTAGATAAACTAACTAAGTACATAGTTATGATGAGCAAGAATGCTTTTTCCAAAATTGTGAATTTTATGGCCCCAGGGTGAGGGGTTCTGGTGTTAGGGCAGGGCTCTATTGAATAGATTGTGAAAATTCATAAATTCTTTGAAAATCTTCTTCTCTGCTCCTAGGTACTTAATAAACTAAATAAGTACATAGTTATGATGAGCAAGAGTGTCTCTTCCTAAATTGTGAATTTATGGCCCAAGGGTCAGGGGTTCTGGTGTTAGGGCTCTATTGATTATATAGTGAAAATGCATTAATTCTTCAAAGATCTTCTCCTCTGCCCCTGGGTATTAAATAAACTAACTAAGTACATAGTTATGATGAGCAAGAGTGCCTCTTCTACAGTTGTGAATTTTATGGCCCCAGGGTCAGGGGTTCTGGTGTTACGGTGGGGCTCATTGAATATATTGTGAAAATGCATTAATTCTTTCAAAATCTTCTTCTCTGCTCCTTGGTAATAAATTTACTAATTCAGTATAAAGTTATAATGCCTGAACCAGATTTGTGAATTTCATGGCCCCCGTGTCAGAGGATTTGCCATTTGGTATGGGGGGAGAGCTCTTTTGATTATACAGTAAAAATACATTAATCCTTTGAAAACCTTTTCCTTTGCTCCTGTGTATTATGCTAATGATCCAAGTATTTATATTTATGAAGGTGCATCTAACAAAAATTCATGCCCCTGGGTCAGAGGTATCGGAAGGGGGGGGGGGAGGATTACATAGTCTGAAAATGAATTAATGCTTTGAAATCTGCTCCTTGGTATAAATCAACCATTAATGATGAAATAAATTTTTATGAAAAAATTTCCAAAATTTTGAAATATGTAGCTCCAGGGTCAGGGTTCCTTTGGGGTGGGGTACACAATTGGTTATAATAAAAATTGGAAGTGCATTTTCGCTTTGTTACTCTGATCTACCTCTAGATATTAAATTAAAAAAGTGAGCATGCCAAGTTTAAAATTAAGATTAGCAATGGTGTCTCTTTCAAAATTGTGAATTTCATGGAATCTGGTTTAAAACATGAACCAAATTCAATTGTTGGAAAGTTGTTAGATGATTCTCAGGTGACCTATAAGGCCCGTGGGCCTCTTGTTTATCTTTAAATTGTTTTATTTGCTAAAATTATCAGGCAGAGTGTATTTTTTCTTTATAATACGTTTTCTTTTGTGTTTCCTTTTTCTCTAATTCTGAATTAAATGAAAATAATATTATGTATGAGTTGTTTGAACGTTTAAGTGTCTTTTTATTTGTCTTAGAGGGAAAAGGGTATAGGGAAAAACATAAAAATCAAACAAAATAACAAGAAATATTAAGTAGAAATGAATTGTAAGATGTGCCAACTTTGAAAGCGTTTTGTTAAACTTCTAGACATAAAATCGCAAATCGCCACATACAATCGATAGTTTAATGTTATAACTTTTATTTAATTGTACTCTCGTGCTTGTACTTTTTGATTAAAGGTAGGCATGAGGCGTTTGAAAATTACCTGTGTTATCCTCTGAAAACAGAAGATAAACTATCCAACATTGCATTGCGGTTTCCATATATGGTAAAAAATTTGCCGCCATATTGAATTTAGCGATCCTCAAAAAACGGAGGCCGCCCAGACCTGTTTAATGAAAATCTACTTTGTTCATAAATAGCTACCAGATTTATATGTACGGTGTAAACTGGGTTGGAACAGCTTACAATTTTTTATATAAACTGCAGAGTTAACTGCCCAACACAGTTTATACCGTATAAATTGGGTAGCTAAGAGAGGAAATTCAGGTCAATTTTCACTGCATCGCTATTTAAAAAAAAGATATCTTTCCTAGTTTAATGCTCCTGTTTAATTTTACACTGAAAAAAAAAACAAGTGAAAGTCACTGGGAAGACTAGTAAATTTACTGTCCATACAATCACAAATGTTAACCTTATTCTTAATCCCTAGGAAAAGTTGCAATCTTGTTGTGTATTAATGAGAAATATCAAAACTTTTATCCAGAAAAATAATTTTATTCAGAGTAGAAATGTTAGAAAGCAAAACTCCTTCACAAGTATCGTTATGAGTTGTGTACAGAGTTTAGCAAATCGAGCACACTCGCGTTATGTAGAGTTTTTGTAAACAGGGCACGAGTTCTGTTATTTGTTGATGTTTACAATTCTCCTGGTGCGTTCAATCGTCACAGTCTGTTTACCACAACTACACGGACTGACAATATATTGTGTGTTTGTTTTGCTTAATTTCGAACATACCTAGTCTGAATTTTCTGGATTATATTATAAATATTTTTCATTTATACACAACGAGATTGCCACTTTTTCCATAGGATTTACAATAGAATTAATTCGTGAAAGAGCAAGGATGAGTCAATCAAGACCGCCAAAAAATTTGAAGTCTTAATAACTTTTAAATGAAATAAGATTTTAATTAATTTTTGTGTGAAATGCTATTAAACTATATATGTCGTAATATGATAGAGAAAATAATAACTTCAAATCAAACCTTTAAAAGTAGTTTAATCAGGTATTGGGTAGATTTACTAGATAGCATTAGTAAATCTAAGAATTTCTAAGTAACTTTCACTAGGTATTGAAGTATCTTTACGACCACTACTCCACTTTTCACTATGTTAGCTAGTAAACAGAGAACGAAGAACACTTTACTAGACACACTAGTTAAATCAACTAGGAAATTCTTTCAGTGTACTTGCATGTGCATCACGATGAAACAGCTGAAAATAAGAAGCTTAAATTAAAAAAAAAAACTTTCTTGAAAAACTTGTTTGTTTGACCTGTTTCAAATGAACCGACTTAAATCTTTTAAATCCTCCAAATTATTCATTTCAGAATTTTCTCATCCAATCAACAACTTTTTTTATTTCAGAAATGAACGCAACTTGGTGAACGATGTGTGAACGGAGAATGGTGAGTGAACGCAGAACGCAAACGGTGAACGGCGAACGAACGGTGAACGCAAGATGAACGATTTATTCGGAATGTCTCCGATTTTTTCCTTACATTGAAACTATTCTGTTGAATTCTAATGTTAGGTGCTAAAATATAAATAAACATTAAATAAATAAATGAATAAATAATATTAAAACAAATTTTTCTGCACATACGTATGATATTTTAAATCAATATTTTAATAACATGATTTTTATTACCGTTACGGTGTAATTGTTACCGAACACGTGTAGTATAAAAGATAAAATAAATCTACTGATAACATACATGTAAATATGCTTATTCTTTTAACTAATAAAATAATGTGGACTCCAGAAGAGAAAACTTCTACTTATACAATGAATTAATTATATTGTATCACAGTTGTAAAAACCATATGTACAGTGTGTATTACATATTTCGGTGCCAAGGCGATTCCGTGTAAAATAATGATCATTTTCTTATTAACTTACAAAGGTCAGTTAACGTATTGCATAAATACACTCGTATTTTAAAATTTTAATGCAATAATATTATTTATTATACCTCATTATAAATATTCTACACAACGCGTTATCTGATTGGTTCTAGGTTATCACGTGATCGGGCCGTAAAACTTCATATTTCCCGTCGTCGGCACGCTTTTCATCATATTCCATCTCTTCGGAACACCAAGTGAATTTTCCCGCAATATAGTTCTCGTTCGTTGAACGTAAACTCCCAAGAGTAGTAGACGTCACAATAGCAAGGTTTACGTCACAAAACTGATGACAATGTGTTGACCAAAGGGTTTTATAGTGACTTTACGTTAACAATGGTTTGAATTAGAGAGCGGTGCCGAATTTGAAAGTTTATGTTTATTTCAAAGGTTTTGCTTGTTTCGGTATATTAAACAATTCATTGCATGAATGTTCGGGAAACATGAAGACTTATTCAGCCAAGAAATACCATATTCCCCTCGGGCGAAGCCCTAGGGGAATATGATTTTTCTTGGCTGAATAAGTCTTCATATTTCCCTCACTATCATGCAAAATGAGTTTGCACGAGAAGAGAGGAAAATGGAGGGGTGCGGATTTCACCTAATGTATGCTGCCGTAACTTTTAATTTTCGTTATCGTTTGGATTGAAATATAATGTAGATTTTGTTAGAAATAATTAAAAAAAATGATTGAGAAATTTTGAAATTATACATCGCTTGGAAAATATTTCTCCAAAATATATAATAGGGAAAAAAATCAGCATTTAATTAATATTTGTACGTGCTTTTGATAAATTGAATCAGACTCATTTTTTGACCGTTTTAGTGTTAGTTTTAGCTAATGCAACAGTATACAAGGCTAATACAGAACGGAATGTAGCTCTGCCCTCTGTAGTCCCGTTCAGAACAGCAAACTTAATACCTAGATTTAACCATCATCGTATGAAATTTTACATTTTATTTGTTTTGGTTAAAAAATCAGCGTAGACTGCCCTTTGTTTTGAAAAGTCCGGTAGGTGGCGACACCTCTATCCTCTGTTTTTAGAGGATACAAACTATCTTCCAAAAACAGAGGCCGCCTAGACATGTTAAAAATCACTTCAACAGTTATTCCTTATTCTCTATTAGGTGAACCCCTAAAAATATCATCTGACATTTAATTTAAAAGGTACAATATCCCTCTGTTTATATCCATCAGTTTAATTATTTCTCTTACAATAAATATCCATTGTCCATGAAATAAAGTCTTTCAATATTGAAATATATAAATAAAATATTTTGTACATCAATTTAATTCATTCTCAGAAAATAAAAGCAATACTTTTTGTACATCAATAAAGCCAGTCAAAGTGCAATATATAATGTCCATCGATTCATATTAATTTCATTCATGTTAAAAATAACTGATAATTTTTTTGTAAAGAAACATTGTTATTGTTTATATAATTGTTTTAAAATGTACATATTATTATGTAATATGCAATTGATTTGCTGAATAAATTATTTTAAAAAAAAAGGAATTCTGTAAAATCTGGCTTCACGATTCATTGAATTTCATGGAAAAAAACCTCAGAAAGTTACCTCTCTTATCAGAGGGATATTACACCTTAATTACGGGAATCCATTGGCAAGCTCTCTGTATTCTCATTTCTGTAGCTGTGCGTATGTTGTTGTTCGGTTCTTGTCTAAGAGATTGTTGGTATGAATATAGAGCAGCCTGGAGGTTCCCTGTCACCTGTTGACAGATCCCCAGAATCTGCCACGATATGTCTCTGTTTTTTAAATCTGAAAGTTGTCCCCGATCATAGTGAACTAGGGTCTGTAGACAACCTAGAGTTGTTTGTGCTCGCGTTGTGTCTACATGTGTGTAGCACAAGATCTCTAGCATGTATAACAGTATAAAGGCTGGGACGTTTAAGTAATGCCTGTCATTCTGTAGAGCAGACTGTTGTTCTGGTATCAGTTCACCGATGTAATGGATTTTATTTTCAAGTTTGATATCCCATAATACAGCCTGTCTCATCTTTGTAGACCAGGACTGTCCCCTTAGAGCCTCAGTATATGTCTCTGTATTTACATTTGACCCTAACACAGATGGGTGTGAAGACTTGAAAATGATCATCTCTGTAATAGATAAAACTTCCATGTATCTAAATGTCTTGTAATAATACATGGCTAGGTACAGCATGTCTGTGATAATACAAAACTTGGCTGATAATTTCAGCATGTGACAGGAGATTTTGTCAGCTCTATACCTCAGTTTGTTGTCAGGTTTGTAAGCGCCCATGTGCAATATAAAAGCAGTACTCTGAAGGAAGAAAGCAGTAATGGCCTGTAGCTTGAGGACTTGATACTGTGTCAGGAGGGGTGAACCTATCATCTGTTCTATTGTATGTAGATATCTAAAACAGATTTGTATGTCCCATTCGGCTGATAAACCTAGACAATTATTTATTAATTCATCAAATAGATATCTATCAAACTCAACCTCAGAAAACAGAGTATGATCTTCTGTACAGATGGAGTTTCTGGGGTTATGGAGGACATCTGTAATATAAGATCTAATGGAGGGACTATGTAGCAGGAATGCTAAACCCTTCCCATACAACTCTGACAGTCTTATAAATAATTGATGTTGTTTGACGCCGTGAATTTTACTCAGAAACATGTTGTTGCCTGGAATGAAAAAGTTAGGACAAACCCCCTCATACACCCATTTGAGGACGAGTTTCAAACAGACCCAGAAACACTCCAGAAGATTTTGTGGACACCATTGGTGTATTGTATTTTGTTGAATCACCCAGAAAACTACCGTCTTCATGTGATAGGAACACAGTAATTTATCAGCATCATCTAGTCCATTGTTAATTATTTCTGATAAGAACAATTTAAGTAAGCCGTAAGTTAAGAATTGACAGTGATTCATTGCATAAACAAGTTTATGTTCTGCCTTTGAGAAAGAAATTCTCCATTCATGATCTTCATGATTTCCTAGCTTGTGTCCAATTGCTACAAAGTGACATCCATTTTTCACTATATCATCAACAACATGAGGCTGGGGCCATGAGTGACATCTGTCTATCCATGAGGAGGCAGATGGAGGCCAAAAGTCACAAAAAAAACAGTAGGCATTATCAATTTCCCGTGCTCCTGTTGTTAGAGTGGCACAGGGTCCATGTGGAATGAATTCAGGTGATAATGCAGATAAATGGATCTGTCTGTATTTAGAACTAGATACATAATATCTGTTATTCACTCTAACACTAACCCAAAGCATGTCTCTGTCCATGCTAGGTGACAGTAAATATAACAAAGTGAATCCTGGTGGACTATCAGAACAGTCACAGAGGATCAGTGATATTTTGTTCGTGTTGTAATAATGAGACTGTGATAATTCCCAGATCACACGCTGATCATTTGCCCAGGTCATTAAGTCTATATCTGATCCTTTCAGTCGGAAGCCTTCTCTGTAACTTCCACTTGTCATGGTCACACTTTGGTCTTTACTTGTCTTCCCTCGATTCCTCACCATATCCCTGAGGTCCACCACATCTCTCCTCATGGCCACCAGTTGCGAGGTCCCCACTTTATGACACAGTCCCACAAACACCGACTCTGATATGCGTTGTATGGCTTTAGTACTGAGAATGTTTAAAGTGGAATTTATATTTGCGTAAACATGTAATTAATTTTTCACTTTTTAAAATCTAGTATATGATTATGATCATAATTGATAAGCTATTAAATCATTATTCATAAAAAAGTGTTGACAGTGTATATTTTCTCAAAATAAAAAAATATTCACATACATACATATATCATAAAATAAAAATAAAATTTCCTAATCTGAATCAGTTATTTTTCTAATCAACTAAATCATTCATTTTTTAAATAGTGAAATTTATAACTGAAAGTGTCATATTTTGTATAGGATAATTATGTTTTTAATTCAGTGGTGTAAAAAGTTAAAACCAATTTTACTGTAAACATATTACACTGATTCAGATGATTCAGGAATTGTTTTTTAGAATTATAAATTCTTGTCATTACAACTTACGTTTGTGAGCTTCTAATGGAGTCCATTTTCAGTGGCGTTTATTCCTTTCTGCTAAAGTGTATTCTAGTGTGAAGTCAAGATTTAACCTGAGGTGCAAAGTGGGAATAGACAAAGAGCTTTCTTTCGATGGGTATTGGGGGGGTCAAGCTCAGACATCTACAATTTTAATTTGATAAGTGAAAATAATATCTCACTTATTATGAGGATGGGAAACTCTGCTTGGAAAATATGGAAATTTTCTTACTGAATCAAATTCAATTAAAATGTTGAATTCCTACTCACCAAATATAACTCAAGTTATCAATTTCGTTTCCTGCATGCATGTATTATGGACTTCTGTTGCTTTCGATGAAATTTTCTGATATAGACTTAATATTGAAAACACTTGAACTTTGGCTTAAAATATTTCCAGCCATGGAATTAGTTTTGTCCTTAAATATATAGCAAAGCTGTAAAGATAATCGGATATGTATAAAATTGCGGATTGCTATATAAGAATGCTTTTTATGCCCGGCCATGAATATGGCCAGAGCATATAGTGTTTGTCATGTCCGTCTTCCATCCTTCCCTCCTTCTGTCCTTTTGTCACACTGCTTTTAGCTCAGTTCAAAGCTCAGTTTCAAAGAAACTTAAGATATTTTCATTAAAATTCATATGCTGTTAGATATTGATGAGAGCTATGCAACTGCATCAACATTTTTGTTTACCTTTCCTTTGACCTTGAACTCAGTTTTCTTAAATTAGTGTTTAGCTCAGTTTTAAAGATACAATTCAAGATAGTGTTATCAAACTTCACATGTTGATACATACTGAAGAGAGCTAAAGTCCCTGAAACTTTCCACTTTCCCATTTGAACAGTGAATGAACGGTGAACAAACGCTGAACGAACGCAGAGCGAACGGTGAGCAAACGCAGAACGATTTGAGGCGCAAACGCGAGCGCAAATTTTAGTGAACGGTGAACGAACGCCAGATGAACTATTTATTCGGAATCCCTCTGATCTTTTCTTTGCATTGAAACTATTTTATTGTATTTTATTGTCAGCTGCTAGAATATAAATATACAATTAATAGATGTAAATTAATAAACAATCAAATTACATAAAACAGATTTAAAAAAATTCCACAGAAAGACGATACGTATATTTGAAATAAAATTATTAATGTAAGTTCTTTCGATATTTTCTGCACATACGTATGATATTTTAAATTAGCTTAATTTTTAATAAAACGATTTTTATACGCCCGTTTTTAGACGGGGAGTATTATATTATAGGCTTCATGTCCGTTTGTCTGTCTCTTAGCTTTTCTTTGTCCAACTCATAACTTTAATACTATTAGGTTTGGGATTGTGTAATTCAATAGTAAAAGACAGATTTGTTGAAATTCCACTTAAATATAAGGTCACAGTGACCTTGAAATAGGTCGCGACACACCCTCTGTCCAAAATGTATAAATAGGTCCGCGTTTGGTGATTGTAAGACTAATAATTTTCTAGTTATGTTCCAGAAAGGATTTTTCCATATTTGGTCACAGAATCTTGATTTATAGATCAGAGTGACCCACCTTTTGTGTGCGACACACCGTCTACCCAAGAAGTATCAGCTGACGAAGATTAAAAATTCTTGGCAAAAATTTAAGAGTGTTGCAGTATCCCTATTTAGAAAATGTTAGATTAAGAAAACAATTATTTTTTAATATATGCTTTACAGCAATCCACACAAATGTAATTCTAAAGAGAAATTCTTCCTCTCCCGAGGGTATACTGTAAAACGAGAATATGTTCACTATTTCTGAATTATCTCCCATTGATTAAGGGTGTGGCCCTTCATTTGAATAACTTGAATACCCTTCATCTAAGGATACTTTGTGCCAAGTTTGGTTAAAATTGGCCCAGTGGTTCTTGAGTCTCAAGAAGTCGAAAATAAAATTTAACGACGACGACAACGACAGACAACGGACAAATTTTGATCAAAAAAGCTCACTTGAGCCTTTGACTCAGGTGAGTTAAAAAAAAGTTAATGAATTATGGTAGATAGTCCCTACAGATCTAAGAATCATACAGGAACCTTATTCACTTAAAATTAAATTTAAATAAGGGCAATCTACAAATATTTCAAGCACGGCAACATTTTGCCTTTAATATAAAAGACAACAAATCGTTAATGGATGGATAATAATCCAAGTTTTTTACAAGACAAGAATACACACAAAAATTATTTTTAATACGTATATAAAAAAAATGCACGAAAACATGTTTGAACTATCTGTATATAGGTCTGAGAATTATGAGCAGTACTGTAGATATTTAGTTAATTAAATATCTTTAGAGCGAATTCAATTGATAGTGTGATTATAAATTTTTGAAGAAAAAAAACCCAACTGTTTAAAATGTAATACATTAGAATTTTTTTTACTCTACAATGTACTTATAAAGTCTATTATTAGAGAGGAAAATCAATTCCTTCCTTTACCGTAATTAAATATATGTAAACTTCTCCATTCAGTATGATTTAATAAGAACCCCCCTCCCCCCCGGGCGCCTTTTCTCCCGAAATCAAATTCTTAGTTAGTATTTTCAGTACATTTTAATTAATATTTAACGTGTTTTTTGTGACACAAGAAAATCAGTCTTAAAACAAACATCAAAACGTACAGTCATTAAATAATAGTGTTTCAAAATATACATGTGCCAACAGTAGTATTTTAAATTGGCAGGGATTTTGTTTCAAATTCAATTTCAAACTTAATCCTTCCAGGTGTAAATTCCCATTTTCCCATTATTTTTTTTCTTGCAAACATGTGAAAATCAGATGTATAAATTATGTAAAAAATGTTAAAACTTCTTGGAAATACTAAGTGACTCTTTGACTTCCGTATGTTCGGTGAAACGAGATTTCCACACCTCCACCCCTGTGTCGAATGATTTTGATTGACAGGACAAGCACGTGGACTTCGAGTGAACCGTGTGAACTTGATGAGGGAAAATTAAAGCCGATGCCTATTGTCAAATGGATTTGTTAATCTTCAAAAAATGATTTCTATGACTGCCTGGAATATTTAGAAGAAAAAAAATAGGAAAAAAAATAGGAATTTTTAATCGATACAGCAGATATCTGAGAATGGAAGTGGCTTAAATCTCTCTCTCTCTCTCTCTCTCTCTCTCTCTCTCTCTCTTACATTTGTCCTTTTAAATAAAAACTATGACAGCATATTACTTATTTTGTTCTGAAAATCTATTACAAATAATTTGAATGCCTCTTGCCATTATCTTGTCCGAGTAAAATCACGGACGGGAAATGTCTAAAGATATACATGTACATGTAGAACTTTGCTAAATGCTAAAATAAATAATCATAAAAAAATAAAAATGACACATAAATATAAAATATTATTGCATTAAAATTCTAAAATACGAGTATATTTATGCAATACGTCAACTGACCTTTGTAAATTGATAAGAAAATAATCGTTATATTTTACACGGAATCGCCTCGGCACCCTATTTTATTAGTTAAAAGAATAAGCATATATGCTTATTCTTTTAATATATTTATTTTATTGGTAGATTTATTTTATTAGTAGATTTATTTTATCTTTTACACTACACGTGTTCAGTAACAATTACACATGTTTAACGGCAAGAAAAATCTTGTTATTAAGGTCAAGATCTAGTAAATGGAAGGTGCCTACAGATTTTTGAAATTTTAAAAATGAATTCCTTTAATGATGCTTTATAACATTAGCTTGGTCAAAATAGGTGTTTCGGGGCTTAATTTGTAGAAAAACAAGATGAAAAACCATATTTTAAACTGTCATTTTCAATGAAAAATTAAGAAAACCCGTATTGAAAATGGAAGTTTTTTCCATAACAGACAAAGAAAATGTATCCAGATTGCCTACAGTTTTTCAGAAAACAGTTATTTGTATGTTCTTATTCTCTACTTTAAAATAATGTTAAATTAAAGATAGGTATCGGGACTACTTTTCATGTGATTTTAAATTGAATTCCATGTAATCACTTTATTTTCTACATAATTCTATTAGAGCCGTAAAGTACGGGAAAAAGAAAGTTTAAAGTGATTATGACGTCATAATGGATTTAGCATTGAAAATTCATTCTAAAGTCATTTACTAGATCTTGACCTTAAACATGTTAAAATATTATGACCCCCGGGGGTACGATGAGGCCATATTGGGGGATCAAAGTTTAACATAGGAAGGTTTGTTCCCATCTCGCCTTAACTGTAAAATTTAGCATTCCCATTTCGCCTTAGTAAGCTCTCAGAGGAGTTAAGGTGACAAAGATTTAATGTATCTAGTATAAAGTATTTTTTGGTATTTCACATTTAAATTTATTCACATTATTCATAAATTCCCATTAACTGTTAAATTCAATCTAAAAATGTTACAATTTCATTTTATTTATCAACCCAGTAATAATATTTACAAATACTAAAATTCCCATTTCGCCTTAGTACTTTTTAACTTTTTCTTACCTGAATTTCACAATTAAGGCGAAATGGGAACACACCCATAGGAATACATGGGGAAAATCTTCTTCTCAAGAACAGCAGGGTCACGATCGGTCAGAATTATATATGGAAGCATCCTCTGGAAGTGTAGATTCAAATTTGGTCAAATCATGACCAACCAGAAGAATGGAGGAGCCATAAAGGTGGATCATAGTTATGCAAAGGAACATAAAGGCTTTATTAATAAATTGCTGTTATTTTAAAAAGCAAAGCCATTATGTATCAAATTTATTTAAAAATATCCGTAGGAAGTATAAATTGAAGTTTGTTCAAATACCCACCTCCCCTCCTCCCTTGAAACCACTCTTATATTTAAACTTTTCAAGACTTAACTGATTTTTCCTTCTAGGTTTTACATAGACAGTTGCTCAGGTGAGCGATATGGCCCCTCGGCCTCTTGTTGTAACATGGAGTATCATTTTAATTTCTTGCTTATGAATGAATTTTGCATAGGTACATGTACCCCATCCCCCTTCACTATTGAAAATATAATTATTCTCCCAAATTGAATTGCTTCTGATGGTCCTGAGAAAACAGATATCGTACATCTCGGGCGCGCGGTTTGCGACGATGAAATAAAATATACTGTTGAAAATGTGTATTGAAAGACCAATCCGCCCCTACTTTTTGTTTAAAGGTATAAATAAAATTGGCACTGAGAGACGTTATAACTCCCGCCCCCTTCCGAAAATCTGATGGTTTCTTGAGGTGTACATGAAGTTTTAACAAATGAATAGTTATTGGTAATTAAGCCAGCAAAATTATTTATTCAGTGTATATGTACTATACCTTCATTATGTTAGCAGGAAATTATAATAAATTAAATCCTTTGATCCGCTCCAATAGAATACTACGCAAAAGTAGCGATCTACTGGAGCGGATCAAAGGACATGAAGGATGTAATACCACTTAGATTGAAGAGCTTTACTATTTTTTGTTCAAAGGATTTCACGTGAGTTGTGAGCCATCGATTAAAACCTAAAGGAAAGAGTGTGTGGGATCACATGTTTTCATGAAAATGAGAATGAATAAGCTTATTCAAATATGCACACAGCCCATGAAGTTTACCAGTTTGCGGTACTGACATAATATATTTTCCTGTGTAGTGTGTTGGATGAAGAAGCTACATTTGATGTATGTCGTAGATTGCAGTCATCTCTTCTAAAATATTACGGATATCATGGCACGTTCATTGCAGGACATCTTAGTTTGTTTTGATTAGGTAGAAGGAATTACTTCAATTAGTTAAGTAAGGTAATATATCAATCAATATAATTTTTTAGGCAAGCTTACTTTCTTCATGAATGCATATTTTAAGTATAATCTGCATGATTTTTGTCTTTCATGAAATTGGAAATGGATACATGCAGTTTAATATTGCAAAAACATTTAAGTGGTTAGAGTTAATAAATATTTTTATTTTGTAGCATGCGCGGATCTAGGGTGTGGGGGTGCCCCCCCCCTCCCCCCTCTTCGGGATTTTCAAAGATTTAAAATTGTAAACAAATCACGATCTCAGAATATCACCACATCGCCATAAATAAACGCGGACTCCTATAATAAGTCATTCATACATGTACTAAGTATACATATTAGATCAATTTAAGGAAGTCGATCTTGTTTTAATTCCCCTTTATCATCGCGCACCACTCTCATTCATTCCCCTACATGTTCTACCGTTTATGCTATTAACATTACCCAGAAGGTCATTTACCAAGGCACTGCTCGTACATATTTTTTCCCGTTTACTTTAAGATAGTAACATGTTATTATAATACATCTGCCGCTTTCATCGCCTTCATTCCTCTTCCTTGTACTATAATAAAGTTACCCAGGTCATCCATCTACAACTGTAGGTACTGACTACTGAACATACATATTTATTCCGTTTTATACTTTAACATGTTATTCGAGAAGGGAATTTAAACGGGAAGAAATACTGGAGGTTACTGACATTTTAAAATATGGAAGTCTAGGTTTAATGTAGGACATGAACTTGTTAATCCGAGTATCTGCGCACAACTACTTAATATATTATACATAATACAGCAGGAGTTTGTTATAATGTGAATGATGGTGCACATATTAAATAAATTCTAAATTTAAATTCTGTTTTCATCGAATTCATATTTCAATTACAGATTATAAAGAAGATGGGCGTATAAGGCGGGCAGAATGCCTATAGCGTCAGATATTAAGAAATCACATTTGATTAGGTAAATTGAGTATTTAAATTTACATCTCATTATTGAAATTTATGAAATTATGAGGAAAAAAAACTTTTTCTGGGAGAAAATAAATTTCTTTAAAAAATTTCATTCATAAAAATATTCAATGTTATTCGTGGGATTCGAACCCCAGCAATAAAATACAAATGTGTCAGACTGCTTTGAGACTTACGCGCTAACCACTATGCTACATGGCTGATGTATTGTAGTGGCATTTAAATCATGTTTGTGATATGACCCTTGACTTAATGGACTTGAAGTATTTCTCGGAAATGTGCGAATATTTTGTCATAAAATTGTATTTTTAAGGTATAGTGGGTCTTCCCTCCATTTTTTTATAAACCAGAAAATATGTATTTTATCGCAAACTTTTAGGATTATCTTTCAAAAAGATGGAGCTAAGACCCACTCACATTGAAAAATTCTGTTAAAGTATGAAAAAATAATCGTTTTTGTTCTTTTAAGTCTGTGTATGCTTTTTTATAGGCAAATATTTTCAGTTTTTGTGAGTTTTTTGTAAATTATAGAGATTTAACATTAAGTATACTTTAATACTAGATGACATATGACATAAAATTTGGATATAATTGAGATTAAATTTTTTCACTTCTTATCTGTCGCGCTTTAGGCATTCTGCCCGCCTTATACGCCCATCTTCTTTGTACAGCCACGAATGTGATAATTAGGTCTTTCGACCTTTCTGTGGAAAAACTGAAATTGTTCAGCATGTTTGAGATTATTATTGCTTTGAGCCGCCTTATGTTTTTGAGTTTCAAGATATTTTATCGAAAAGTTCTATAGCCTATGAAAAAATTAAGATATTTTTGCAGTTGACCTTGCGTAAATGATCTTTGACCCTTCCAAGAGTTAACTTTTGACCTTGAAATTAAGGTCAAGGTCATTCAGAGTTTGAAATAAAACTCTTTTATTTACTCCTTTGTTTTTCAATATCCATGCATATACGCTCGTATATATTTGATTGTAGCCTTTTAAAACCACAAACCTTACCTTTGAAACATGCAACTATCCTAAAAACGAAAACCCGTCTTTTTCCTGTGAGTGAGGGTTTGTGTGTGAGGGTGTGTACGTGGGGGGTTGGGGTGGGGATGGAGGGTGGTGGTTGGGTTGGGTGGATGGTAGGGTGTAAGACAACAACACTTTCCTATAATAGATAATTTTCTTTTAATAGATAATACATTGATATATTATACATGTAATACTCTGTATCGTTTTTAACGGGATCATATTTTCAGAGAGAAGGGGGGCTCTATAAGGTCACTTGAGCCGAAGGCTCAAGTAGACTTTTCTGATAAAAATTTTGACCGTTTTCCCTCGTTAACTGTCGTTGTTGTCGTCGTCGTCGTAAACTTTTCACGTTTCCATTTTCTATTCAAGAACCACTGGGCCAATTTCAACCAAATGTGACTGACACAAAGTAACCTTGGATGAAGGGGATTCAAGTTTCTTCAAATGAAGGGTTACATGTTGTCTTTCAAGGGGAGATAATTATGAATTAGTCAAACATTGATGGCATCTTTTAAAAATCAGCTTCTCAAGAACAGCTTGGCCAAGAAAGATGAAACTCAATTGGAAGTATCCTCAGGAAGGATAAATTCAAATTTGTTCAAATCATGACCACCTAGGGTAGGGTGGGTCCTACAATGCCCGATCAAAGTTTTACATATATAGGAATTATAATAAAGGAAAAATCTTTACAAAATCTTCTTCTCAAGAAAAGAAAAGCTTTGATTGGTGATATTTACATGGATGCATCCTGAAGTTGATTGTTCAGATCATGACAGCCGTGGGTATAGGCTGGGGCTGCGCAATGAAATTTTACATAGAAATATGAAAAAAAAATCTTTTTATAAATCTGCTTTTCAAGAATACTACAATCCATGATTAGTGAGATTTATAATGATTTTTGTGCAAATCATAGCCCCAGGTAAGGGTGGGGCCACACTTGAGCGGCAAAGTTTTACTTAAGAAAAAAATCCTTTTCTTAATTAAGAATGGCAAAGTTATTGATATGGAGTGAGACATCCTCAATTACTGAATTACATGTAGAATATGCCCCTCTCTTCCTCCCCTTCCAGATCCACCCATGAAAAAAAAGTGAGAGCGAAGCAGACCGCAAACGGCAAACTCTTAATTTCATTGCGAATTGTTTTTTAATGGCCTAATGATTTGAGCGAAAATCTAGTTTGATATATTGTACGACTTGTCAAATATCGGGTCAATTTTACAGAACGACTAATTCCAGGTACGATTTGTTTGAAAATTGACTGCTGTCGATCAGATTTTCTCATTGATTTTTATATAAACTGAAGATGACTGCAGCTGTTCCTTGGACGAGGAGAACGTGTGTTTTGCTGACAGGTCTCTTTTTGTTGTACTTTCAGATTTTATTGCAGAACACGCTT
This sequence comes from Saccostrea glomerata, assembly GCA_003671525.1. NCBI lineage: Eukaryota > Metazoa > Mollusca > Bivalvia > Ostreida > Ostreidae > Saccostrea > Saccostrea glomerata. The sequence continues at coordinate 114,842 of PRKT01000577.1, read as the reverse complement.
CTATGCATCGCTGACATTTTTTCTGCATTTGTCGTTCTTGCAACAGACGACGTTTTAGGGGTTTGTTGCTAGCCAATATTGCAAATGCTGGCGATCCACCAAGAATGCATAAATTATAATTCATGACAACTAAAAAGAAATGTATGTTATACTTTTCTGTAAATAGATAAATTTTGTACAAGCGATGAAATTATTGCACCCTAATTGATTTTTCCTGTGATGTGTGTAAAGTGAAAGTAAGAAATAATAACCATTGGTATATTTGTACACTTGCCAAATTATGATAAAAAAATTTGATTATCTTTGCTGATTGCATAATTAATGTACTAAAGAGTTTTCATAGTGCACAAGATCCAATTGATATGAAATGACATCAGCCCCTATATTAATTATAGAGCACTGTTATCAGTTTTTTTTTTTGACTGTCAGGACTTCATATTTTGTATATACATCATTACATGTACAGGAAAGACTTAACTGTCAGGTTAGCTTTCATTTGTCAAAAATTCATATTGAAATTGAACTGTAGGAGAAACTAACAAATTATTTCTAGTACGTACGTGACATAAAGATTGATGAAATTACAAAACACTTCTTCATTGCAAGCTAAGCCATTGGTTCTGTGTCCTTCCTATTTCTAAAACTCATGGCTTATAATGATAACAGCTGTTAATTATTATTATTTTGTTTTTGTAGAATTTATTTTTGCCCTTTGGTATGGCTCAAGTTGATGGTGTACGTTTTAGAAAAGTTAAATTAACTAATTGAAAGTTAGTCAATTTTCTTATTGTAGAGAATTAATGGCAGTGTTCCAACTTAAATGATTTTACTAGCATCTAATATTGATCCTCTTTACTGATGAAGATATTTGATAAAAGTAAATATTGTTGATTGTAGGTTACATTTGTAAGTCAATCGATTTTATCAATTTTCAACATCTTCACTTTCTTATGTTTACATTGCTTAGAGCTATTTCCCCCTGTATCGCATTTTGTACTTGTTTGAACTTATTATTTTACATGGGCAACAATTTAGATAAAAAAGAAAATTTTAATTTGACCTACACAAAAGTGAAAGTCAAGTTCATAGAAAATTGAAATATGCAGATATGTAGGTTTTGTGTAAATGTCAAAGTCAAATATAGAAATGGTTGTTATTTCATATACATAGTATACTGTACCTAAATTATGTTATGATCATGGCTTTTAACTTATGTTTCAGTCAGGAGCAGTTGTATATCTTAGCAGAGTGCCATGATTAAGGATCGACTGGTTAATTTAATTAACGAGTATATTGGCGAGTTTGTGGAGAACATCAATCATGATAACCTGAAATATAGTGTCTTAGGGGGTAAGTTATGTGTATATGATTGTACAGACTCTGAGGTGGATCCAAGATTCTCGAAGAGATATTTAAATTTATAAATTACCATCTCATAACCCTTTATGATAACAATGTTTTGCTGTAATGAAAAGAAAGAATAAATGTAGTATATATTTATTCAAAATCTGAACATAATTTTTGGTAAATTTAATATTTTGAAAGAAATTTAAATGCTGAAAATGTGCATGCTTAATAAAAAATAAATATTTTTTTCTTTAAGGTAATGTTGAACTCAAAGATTTGGTTCTGAAACCCAGAGCAGTGGTAGGTATTGAAAATATATGTCATTTTCATCTTACATTTTACAATGATATTTTGCATTAAGTTCATTTAAATTGCTCCATTTTCATTTCATCATAATCATAATAAATTAATACATTTCTCTACATGCTTTGACTGTGAAGTAACAACCATGCATGATTATGATATGTTAAGCATTTTACTTGTGAAAAAATTTCAATCTGTCAAACAAAATGTCAATCAAAATGTTAACTACAGTAAAACTCGTTTAGTATGAACACGGATATTGCGAATTTACGGATATAGCAAAGTCATCTTGGATCCCCAGCTATATAAATTTAATGAATTTCTTATGCGGTTATAACAAATTTCGGATATAGCGAAGTCATCTTTGATCCCCAGCTATATAAATTTAATGAATTTCTTATATGGTTAAAATGGATTACAGATATGACAAAAAAATTTCATAGGTCCCAGTGACTTTGTTATAACCGAGTTTTGCTGTATACAATCATGTAAAATCATTTATTTAAATTGCTATTTTTAGCTCTTCTGAGCCAAAGGCTCAAAGAGCTAATGCTATGGCCATTTGTGCGGTGTGCGGTGTGCGTAAACTTTTTAGAATATGGGCCATAACTCAAGAACCCCTTGGCCAATCAGTACCAAATTTGTCACAGGGTATCCTTGGCCCAAGGGCTACCATTTATACTAAAATAAGGGTTGGGACCGTTAAACAAGGGGCGATAATCAGGAAAACAAAACCAAAAGTACTGGTTGCTAAAAAATCTTCTTCTCCATAACCACCAGGCAGATTTTTACCAAACTTACATTCAAGGATCAGGATATGTCGAAGATTAAACTTTGCACGGGGAATTACCCCGGGGCAACGGGCGTGGTCTCAAGGTCACTTCAAAGTTGACCTAAATTTACAATTAATAAAAACGTGTATATTTTGCTTACTATAAGGACTAGGATCATCAAATCTTGTAAGTTGATGCATCTTATGACTTCACATCATGTGAACTCAAAAGTAGGTCACGGTGACATTTTTTAAAAATTTTGTGGAGATTTGTTTTCAAATTGATTTGAAGGCATATTTTGGACACTTTAAGGCCTACGATCATTAAACTTTGTCAGTTGATGCATCTTGGGTCCTCAAACAACGTCAACTTAAAAGTAGGTCACCGTGACCTACTTTTTGAACATCCTTTTAAAAACATTAAATCCCATTATTTCAGACACTGGGAGGTTTAGAATCATCAAATTTTGTACTTTGACGCATCTTGGGACCTTTAAACATATTTATGAAAAAGTAGGTCACTGACCTACTTTTTGAATTTTGTTGACATTTGTTTTCAAATTGTTTAAAATGCATCGGTCACGGTGACCTACTTTTTAAATTTTGTGGGGATTTGTTTTCAAATTGATTTGAAGGCATATTTTGGACTCTTTAAGGCCTATGATCATCAAACTTTGTCAGTTGATGCATCTTGGGTTTTCGGAGAGTGACGACCAAAAAGTAGGTCATGGTGACCTATTTTTGACATTTTGTGGCTATAATTAAGTATCTCTGGTACTTATTGACCTAGAATCATCAAACTTTGTCAGTTTAGGCATCTTGGGTTTTCGGAGATTTTCAACCAAAAAGTAGGTCACAGTGACCTACTTTTGACATTTTATAGCTATATTGAAGTATCTCAGGCACTTATTGGCTAAGAATCATCAAACTTTGTCAGTTGAGGCATTTTGGGTTTTCGGAGAATGTCGACCAAAAAGTAGGTCACAGTGACCTACTTTTGAATATCTCAGGTATGTATTAGCTTAGAATCATCAAACTTTGTCAGTTTAGGCACCTTGAGTTTTCGGAGAACGTTGACCAAAAAGTAGGTCACAATGACCTACTTTTGACATTTTATGGCTATATTTAATTATATCTGGTACTTATTGGCTTGGAATCTTCAAACTTTGTCAGTTGAGGCATCTTAGAGTTTCATTGAATGTCCAACAAGAAGTAGGTCATGGTGACCTACTTTTGAATATCTCAGGTACTTGTTGGCTTAAAATCATCAAATTTTGTCAGTTTAGGCATCTTGGGTTTTTGGATAACGTCGACCAAAAAGTAGGTCACTGTGACCTACTTTTGACATTTGATGGATATATTTATTTATCTCTGGTACTAATTGGCTTAGAATCGTCAAACTTTGTCAGATGATTCATCTTGGGTTTTCAGATAATGTTGACAAAAAGTAGGTCATGGTGACCTACTTTTGAATATCTCAGGTACTTATTTAATTAGAATCATCAGTCTTTGTCAATTACTGTAACTTGAGTTCTCAGAAAATTTCAATCAAAAGGTAGGTCACTGTGACCTACTTATGGTATTTTATAATTATATTATAATATCTTCAGTCTTAACTGGCTAAATATTACCAAACTTTGTAAATTAATGCATTTTGGGTCTTATGATACTAATAGAGTTGGAGGCTTCTACATGTTCTAATAAAGATGATAGATTGTACAATTTATCAGAAGAGCGATTCAAGGCCCTTGGGCCTCTAGTTCTTCCTCAGTACACCATATAACAACATTTTTATTTTTAGAGATTTCATGAATTCTGTTTAATTTTATATATTAATCTCTTTCTTTTTAGACTGACTTTCTTACACTACAGGTATGAATAAAAATATGATTTTATATACCATGACTCTATAAAAAAACAAGATTATAAAATTTTCATCTGGACTATGATCAAAGAACACTAAAAAAAAAAAACTTGCAGAGTTCATATTAAAATGGCAATTGAACTAACTTCAGTACATTTATCTTTTATAAAGTAATACTATACTTTTAAAGTACTTGTTATATTTTAGGCTATAATGAATTCATGAAACAAAACAAGTTAGTTATTTTTTTCTTTTTTTAGTTTGGCAAGGAACAAGCATTTGAGGTGAAAGTAGGACACTTAGGTAAATGCTTTATGATAAGTATTGATAGCTGTATATTTTTGTCACTCACACATTAAGTAAAAATTCTGTTAAAAAAAACCCATTAGATATATTTACCAATTTAACAGACTACATTCGTCTCTCAATACCATGGGGGAATCTATTTGGAGGGACAGAAGTCCGCCTGGAGCTGGACGGACTTTATATTCTACTGAGTCCTGTTACCATGGACTCCTACAACAAACAGAGAGTAGAGGAGATGGAGCAGAAACTCAAACAGGCCATGCTCAAGTCACTGGATCCCTCAGTCCTACAGAAAGTCTGTGAGTATCACTCAATTAATGCAACAGGCCATGCTCAAGGCACAAGATCCCTCAGTCCTACAGAAAGTTTGTGAGTATCACTCAAACAGGCCATGCTCAAGGCACTAGATCCCTCAGTGCTACAGAAATTCTGTGAGGATCACTCAGTTAACTCAAACAGGCCATGCTCAAGTCACTGGATCCCTCAGTCCTACAGAAAGTCTGTGAGTATCACTCAATTAATGCAACAGGCCATGCTCAAGGCACTAGATCCCTCAGTCCTACAGAAAGTTTGTGAGTATCACTCAGTTAAATCAAACAGGCCATGCTCAAGTCACTGGATCCCTCAGTCCTTCAGAAAGTCTGTGAGTATCACTCAGTTAACTCAAACAGGCCATGCTCAAGGCACTAGATCCCTCAGTCCTACAGAAAGTCTGTGAGTATCACTCAGTTAACTCAAACAGGCCATGCTCAAGTCACTGGATCCCTCAGTCCTACAGAAAGTCTGTGAGTATCATTCAGTTATCTCAAACAGGCCATGCTCAAGGCACCGGATCTCTCAGTCCTTCAGAATGTCTGTGAGTATAACTCAGTTAAATCAAACAGGCCATGCTCAAGTCACTGGATCCATCAGTCCTTTAGAAAGTCTGTGAGTATCACTCAGAATCTGTGAGTATCACTCAGAATGAACTCAAACAGGCAATGGTCAAGGCATTAGATCCTTCAGTCCTGCAGAAAGTCTGTGAGTATCACTTAAAAGAATTAACTCAAATAGGCTGTACGTGTTCAAGGCACAAGATCATTTAGTCCTACAGAAATTCTGTGAGTATCACTCAGATTAGTTAACCTAGTTTGTGAAATCATGTATTACTCAGACAGAATAGTTTACTCAAATAAACTGTGCTTAAGGCACTGGGTCCTTCAGTCCTACAAAAAGTCTGCAAGTATAACTCAAAGGAGTTAACTCAAATAGACAATGCTCAATTCACTAAATCCTTAAGTCCTTCAGAAAGTCTGAAAGTATTACTCGGAATAGTTCACTCAAACTGTTATGCTCAAGGCACTGGATTTAGTCTAACAGAAAGTCTGCAAGTATTGCTCACAATGATCAACTCAAACAGGTTATGCTCAAGGCACTGTATAGTTCACTCCCACTGAAAGTTTGTGAGTATCACTAAAAACAGTTATCTCAAACAGGCCGTTTACTGGTTCCCTCAGTCCAGCAGAAAATCTGTTTTACTGACTACTTAAGTTTGGAGTTGTCAGCTCCTTCTCAAACTGAGATTGCACCAGGTACAGGTTCCTTAGTCTGAGTTTACTTAGAAAAATTACATCAATCGTGTCATATGAAAGTATAAAAATTTCATTTAATATCTAAATTATATTAACTTTATGTATGAACTTATCATTTAAAATTCAAAATTTTATTTGCAGCTAAGGAGGCCGAGAAACACCCTGGTCTGTTTGAAAAGATTGGAAAATACATACTGAACAACATTCAGGTATGTACAGTTATTTAAAGAAAGCAGTCCTAAACATATAAAAGTTTTGGCAATAATTCTGCAATGTTACTTTTTGCATTTGAATAATTGAACTATTATACCAGATTAGTTATAATCTTGTACATTGATGGAGTGCAAGTATTTATATTGTTTTACGTTTTAACATTCAAAAATGGAATTAAAATGTTCAACTCCAATATTTTATCTAAATTAATGTATAATTATATATATTTCTTTCTTTCAGATAAAAATAAGTAATGTACACATTAGATACGAGGATACAGTGTCAAACCCCGGCACTCCGTTTGCTGCGGGGGGAATTCTGGGAGGGCTGTATGTATTTACGACAAACGACAGATGGGAGGAGGTGGAGCTAGACAGCACGGCCAAAATCCTACACAAGGTAACATCATGTGTATAGTAAAAATCTTACACAAGGTAACATCATGTGTATAGTAAAAATCTTACACAAGGTAACATCATGTGTATAGTAAAAATCTTACACAAGGTAACATCATGTGTATAGTAAAAATCTTACACAAGGTAACATTATGTGTGTAGTAAAAATCTTACACAAACATTCTAACGATTTTGTCCAAATTGTACATACGCAAAGTAGAATAGTCATGTAGTAAATATACAAAAATAGCAAAAATTAAATGACAGGAATTTTTCGGGGTAGGTGTGTTGTACATCCTGGGTACCTGTAAAGTGCGAAACGAAATAGAAACAAAACGAAACGAAACAAACTGAAACGAAACGAAATCTGCCAAAATGAAACGAAATCTTCCGAAAAGAAACGGAACCTATCCAAACGAAACGAAATCAAGATGAAACGAAATCAAAACGAAACCTACCGAAACGAAAAGAAACAAAACTTTCAGAATGTTTATATGGTCTATTTTTACTTCATATGAAATTTATATAGTTCAAGCACCACAGGCTATTGTTTCGCTTCAAGCTCATACATAGGTGTCGGAAGGAAATTGAAAGTGGGGGTTAAAGAACAAGGTAAACCCCAGTTTTCAATGCCTATATATTAATATATATCTTTGCCAAAAAATGGGGGAGGGGGGGCTTACCCAACCACCCCCATCCCGCTTCCGACGCCTATGTCATATTTTGTTAATGTCTTACTGAATAATTTACTACAAGAGTGACATCGTTTGCTTTGAGACTTTTTTCTTGTCAGTTAAATCATTTTAGACGTCTCTGGTAAAGCCTCTTTATTGTAAACCACTCATTTCTTTCTCGAAAATTACCTCGATAAAAATATGACCGTATGTACGTAGAAAGGATACACAAGATTCCGGTTGGAGTTGCATGTATAATTGAACGGAAAAACCAGACACCTCGGAATGGAATATTAATACTCTAAGTCTCTGGTTTATCCTATGTTATAAGACATTCGCAATACAACAGTAAATTGACTTTATTTCGACCCGTACAAAAACGAGCCTTTACATGTAACACATCAATTTTGATAGATATAAAGACTGAAAATAAGAGTAAGTTATAAAAATTATTGAAATTATACATGTATAGTACGCTCGTGCATATTTGCAGCTGGTAAACATGTAAATACATCATTTATCTGAGAAGGGTGCATAATCAGTAATTAAATTAAATTTTATGTTAACAAGTGCTTGAACTATATAAATTTTATTTGAAGTAAAATAAAAGTCCACATACAGTTACACATATGAGGAATTATATACATGTACCTTAATTTAAAAAAAAAAAATATTTTGATAGTTTTGTTTCATTTCGGCAGGTTTCGTTTTGATTTCCTTTCGTTTCGTGTTGATTCCGTTTCGTTTCGGTAGGTTCCGTTTCATTTCAGTAGATTTCGTTTCGTTTCGGCAGATTTCGTTTTCGTTTCAGTTCGTTTCGTTTCTATTTCGTTTCACACTTTACAGGTACCCTGTACATCCTTAAATCCTACAGAGCTTCAAAAATTTCATATGCACGCAGTGCTTATAATGATATTATGATTTTTGTTGTTTTACAGCTGGGTAAGGTGTCAGATTTTTCCCTGTATTGGAATTCACGGCTCGGTAGTAGTGATCTTGTGGGAGGAGAAAATCTTGTTCAGTCAGGTGATTGGAAGGTAAGGGTTTGTAATTTTCAGTGTTCAAGACTTACAGGGCATGCAGTGAGATGTTATTTCTGTGTTTATTTTTTTGTGAAAAATCTTTAAAGTAATATATCATATTGTATACATTGCCTAATGTTTAATTTATTGTGTAATTTTTACTTAGTACATGTATAATAAATGATACACAATCCATGGCAATAATATTTTTAGGTCACTTGAGTAAACTCAGGTGACCTATTGCTATCCGTTTTTGTCCGTCGTTGTCCGTCATGCGTCGTGCCTCGTGTGTTAACATTTGAACATTTTCAGCTTCTTCACTGCAACCACTGAACCAATTTCAACCAAAATTGGCACAAAGCATCTATGGGTGAAGGGGAACAAAAATTGTGAATTTCATGATCCCTGCCCCCCTGGGGCCTGAGGGGTGGGGCCAAAACCTTTAAAATTAATGCAATCTTTAAAAATCTTCTTCTTTACTCCTGGACATCAAGCAGTCAAACTGTTTGCATGATTGTAATCAGCATTGAGTCCTCTACCAAAATTGTGAAATTCATGGCCCTGGGGTCAGGGGTTCTAGTGCTAGGGCGGGGCTAAATAAGTATATAGTGAAAATGCATTATTTCTTTGAAAGTCTTCTTCTCTGCTCCTGGGTATTAAATAAACCAACTAAGTACATAGTTATGATGAGAAAGAGTGCCTCTACCAAAATTGTGAATTTTTTAGCCCCAGGGTCAGGGGTTCTGGTGTTAGGGTGGGCTCAATTGATTATATATAAGTGAAAATACATGATTTCTTTGAAAAGCTTCTTCTCTGCTCCTAGGTATTAAATAAACTAACTAAGTTCATGTTTATAATTAGCAAGAGTGCCTCTACCAAAATTGTAAAATTTATGGCCCCAGGGTCAAGGGTTCTGTTTTTTTTTGGGGGGGGGGGGGGG
>PRKT01000577.1:89602-103937 GCA_003671525.1 Saccostrea glomerata | reverse complement strand
GGGGCTCTACTTATATACTGAAAATGAATTTATTGTTTGAAATCTGCTCCTTTGTATTTATAAAACATTTATTTTTTGATAGGCAATTTTAAGGGTGCCTTTTTAAAATTTGTGCAATGTGTGGACCTAGGATCAGGGGTTTATGTCACAGTGTTAGGGGCACTACTGTTTATTGCTGAATATTACTGATTAGATGGAATGCTTTTTTGTTCCCCTACCCTGCGCAAGGGTATTCAGTAACCAAGCTAAGCAATTGCTAAATGTATTGTTATGATGATCAATGGTGCCTCTTTCAAAATTGTGAATGCCATATAGCATCTGGCTTAAAACATGAATCCCATGCAATAACTGGTAAGTTGTTGCATAATGCTCAGGTGACCTATAAGGCACTTGGGCCTCTTGTTATATCTACAGAGTCTATTGAAGCAATCCATTAGGTCTAAGATGATTTCAAAAGACAAATTTTCCTCAGGTAATTCTTTTTCTTATGATTAGTGTAATGACATCAATAGCAAGAAATTATTAAAAGAGGTTCAATTATTTCTGGCGTGCAAATAAATGTTAGTTTGCAGGAGCACACATTGATACATGTATCTGAAATACCATGCCAAAAAAAGATGAAAGTCACATCCACTATTGATTTTCTTATAAATATATTTTGAACTCAATATTTTATATTCTTGAATATCTTGAAGGTTTCTCTTTGTCACATTGAATAAATGTTATCAAAGTTTTACTGAAGGCATACTTTATAAATATTGTTCCACGCTTCTGTTGTACATGTATTTTCTTTTCTCCTCTTGGTTATCTAGTGCTGACTCCATTTACTGCTGAGGCCAAGGTGATTCTGTATAACGTGGACGACTATAAGATGCCTAAGCTGTATATACAGTTATCTATAGGGGACGCTACCGCCAGGGTGTCACATAAACAGGTACGTAAACAGACTGAATCATTCTCTCAAAATCAAATGGCAGTACATTAAACTGGTAAATCCTGTCACACAAACAGGTATGTTCCCTGCTCATCCCTGGCAGTTCGCTTTAAGCATGTTTTACTGTATTATAAACTGTTCTGCTTGCAGCAGATTGAACTGCATGCATGTCATTGGTTTGACTGACACTTTCAAGATGGAACTTTTTTTCCATTACATGATTAATAGAAATCAATTCAGATTTCTTGCACACCTAAGCGGCATTAAATGTGAATCTATTCTCTGATCTTGCAGTATTTGAGTGTCACAAGATGGCTGGAATTTTCCAAAAGGCTGGAAGTGAATCGACGATACAGGAAATTCCGCCCCATGGTATCTGTGAAGAAGAGTCCGAAGTCATGGTGGAGATATGCCTATGACTCAATCGTGGAGTTTAACATCAAACCTTACACCTGGCCCCAGATAGTCCAGTACAAGTGAGTCTAGATCTTGTCTGTTTTTAAGTTGTCTATACACTTACTGATGTACATTTAAATGAGATCAAGAAAAATCATTAGAAGGGAAAATGTCGAGTTGATGGAATAAATTAAAAAAATAATAATTAATTAGAAAATCTTTGGTCCCAGAAACATGAATTTCTTCAAAAGTTGTTGTTATGCAAAACATAAATTTCATTTAGAATGTTTATGTAGTAATAGTCTTCAAATTCAGAATGGTTTTGAGAAAAAGGTGTCCTTATTGTCAAGATTTTAAAATAAACTATAAATCTTTTAAGTCTACACACTTGAATCTTGTTTTGTGTTAAAATGATATCAGATATAAAACCATATATAATGTAGTTTCTTACTATTTGCTAAACATTTCATGGGCATATTGTCATTGATGAAATATGATGTTTCTGTTTAATGAATACTTGTAGGCAAGACTATGTAAAATACTGGCAGGTGTACAAACAACACCTGGAGTCTCCCAAAGACCAGGGAATAAAACAGAAGGTGGAACAGCTAGAGAAAACAATGGATGTCACCAATATACTGAGGGCCAGGACCGAGGCTAGAATCAAGGTAAAATAACCACAGAAACATAAGGGGAAAACACTCAAAGGAAAGTCAATAAGATACTGATTTTTTGTGAATAAACTGATGTCAGTGTTATTTTCACATGAATCAAAGGCTAATGTAGTAAGATGATGACAATATCAAGTTCAAAGGTCATGAAGGAGGTCAAGAAAATTGTTTGTGGATTAACAGAAAAGCGTTGTTAAAATGTTTTTAGATTAAAACTACTGGAAACATTGGGCTTATTAAAATGATTAATTGTAGCTCTGACTTTATAATATGATATGCTAGACTATTATTTTTATATAAATATAGGTATATAAATATTTGATACTTTGAAACATCAGTATGCATGATCTTCGTCATAGTTAGTTCGATCCAGGGATTATTGCCTTGAGGGAAATTGGGCATACTTAGTGTATACAAACAGATCTTATAGTTTATGAAATGTTTTTTCTCAAAAATTCAGTATAAAGAAGAAACAGGAGAGAGAGAAAGGAGGAGGAAGGAAGAACTGAAGAAGAGACAGGAGGAGAAGAAGAAGACAGGGGGAGGGTGGTTCAGCTGGTTCTGGGGAGGCACTGAGGAGGAAGAGGAGTCACTGGATGAACTCACAACAGAAGGTATGTGTAGGGGTAAGGTGGAGGGTAAGGCAGGAGGTGGGTGAGGCTGGGGGAGGGGGTTCAGCTGGTTTTGGGGAGGGACAGAGGAAGAGGAGGAGTCTCTGGATGAGCTCACCACTGAAGGTACAGGCTTAATAAACTTTGTTCTGTGATGTCACTTAATTATTTTCAAAGGGAGGGGGTGATTTTTGTTGTTTTCTTGGTACACAGATACTTTTGTTTTAAGTGAAATTTTTAGTGTGAATGCAGCAATATATCCCCAATACCGTAAATCTGGAAATTTTTGCTGTTGATAAATTTTTAGCAAATTTGCGAGTGCATTGAATTCGCAAAAATATTTTTCTTAAAAATAAATCACCAATAAGAAAATGTAAAGAAAGCAGTGGTCATTGGCAAAATTTTGAAACGTAAAAATTAATCAACAGCATTTCGACCTGAATTCACAAAATTAAATCGACGTAAAAATTTCCAGATTTATGGTATTGATTTATTAGATTTTCAGCAAGAAGTGATTTTAGCAATTTTATAATGTAAAAATTTTAAGCTTTAGCACCAATTGTTATAACCATTGATACAGAAGGAATTATTAGCAATATATTCAATTTTCAATTGATAATCTCAAAACTTTTGTTAAAAATACCAAAATTGAACCCTTGCTAAAAATTCTGCCTTGATGGTTCACAGATTCCACAAAACATTACATTGAAATATATATGTATAACAGTTCATAACTTCTTCAAAAATGGAATCAAATCCCAATTAAAAAAAGATATTTTACTCATACCGTGAAAATTCTTTGAAATTTTCATGAAAAGAAGTGATTTTTTCAGCAACATATTTTTTTCACAAAAAAGAATTAGCAATAGGCCTGTACACTATGTATTAAAACATGACTAACATTTTCAGAATATAGAACAGACGAATCATAATACAATTAAGGTATATAATAATTATGCTGACTTAAACTATTTTCACAATCTTGTTCACATACTTCTGGCCATCTTGAATAAATGTTGCAATAGACCGATATAACAATCTAGAATTGACTGTAAATTTTATTAGAAATTGTAGTATAATTATTGCAACTGTCAGTAACTATTACAATTAAGATATTGGAAACAAACTTCGTTCTATTTTTCATGTAGTTCTTGAAGGAAATACTCAATTAACTCTGTTTCTATCAAATTGAACGAAGATGAAAAACAATACCCTGAATATCAATAATAAAAGAATGAAAAAATAATTTTAATTGGGTGTTTATCATCATAGTACATGTATGTCTTCATTATTGTAATAATTATCAGATGCATAGAAGATCTCAACAACATAGTTTACATCGAGCCGCAGCTTGTTCTTTTTTCTAAATAAATTCAAATAAAATCAACATTTTGACCTAAACTCATTTAAATTTGTAGCGTAGAATCTGTATGTGAAATAAATCATGTGTTAATGTTTACATTCTACATCCATGTGATTTAAATGTCTCTGCCTATTTGTGTATACCTTAAAAACAAAAGTTTGTTCAAACTTCTGGATTTTTAGGCTTAAAAGTTCTCTTTTCAATGACATTGTCTAAAATCATGGTAAATATAGAAATATGTATAACAAAAAATTCAAGACAGAAATATCAAAAACATGCACAATAATCATATTAGGTTAATTAAGTGATATTTTGTAATTTAAAGTTTAAAATGGATAGCCAAAAAGGTTATGGATTACGTACTTAAGTACACTCATTCTTTCAGCACACATGACTACATGTATTTGATTATGTTCACTTCACCAGTATAAAAATCAGCCACAAAGAGGTTGTCTCTGGAGTCTACACATAAACCCCATGGAAACTGTAGCTCACAGTCACGTGTATCAATATAACGAAGGAACTGTCCATCTTGATCTAGGATGTGAATGCGGTTGTTGTCAAAATCTGTTATTAGAATCTGACTCTGGCTGTCTGTTGTGATGCTGAGTGGATCAAAATCTGATGATACCTTCTTGGTAAAGAAATGAAAGAATGATTTCTTTGTAGTAGAGGGATGACCAGTATATCTAAAGCGGAGTTTTCCTGCCTTATTAACCACCACTACTGCATTGGCTTTAAAGTCAGCCACACAGATATCCAGGTTCCTGTTCTCGCTGATGTATTTACTTTGGTAACCAGGTGAATACAGAGGGTTACCCTTTTCATCAAACTGAATGGTTTGTTTCTCTGTGAAGCCAGAGTAACGGACAACTTTTGATTCTTTATGACTGACCATGGTAACCAGGAGGTCACCGTAAGATGTACTACAGACACCATAAGGTCTCCACCCCTGTAGTCTGATCACTTCCTGTATCTGGTCATTCTTCACTATGTTTACAGTTTTTGTACCACGGTCAGTATAAACTAGATCTCCACTCCTTGTCACTGCTATGTCCTCAGGATTGTTTCCTGATTTTGTTTGGATTGACTTCAGTAAGTCACCGTAAAGGTTGTAGAGTTTCATGGTTTTGTTATGCCCATATGTCCAGATTTCTTCATCACTTAGACAGGAAACCCCATATAGTTCAGTTTGTTCAGTTTCTATGGTGTCAAAGAGCTCTGGTTCATCAAGCAGTTGTTTGACTGGAGGACAGGATACGTTTACTAAGTCCTGTAGACTTTTGAAATGATGTCGCTTATGTTTCTCAGAAATGACACATTTGTGACAAACTGAAGTATTGCAATCTTCACAGTGCATTTCACAGTTCTCTTCAGAATGAGCTTTGCATTGAGGGTACACAAGTTTGGATCTTCTCAAAGCAAAAGGCACCACATCATGTTTCTTAGAGGCATCAGAGGTGTGTTCCCCAACACAATCCTTACACAGATTCATGGGACATAAAATACAGTACATTTGTACAACTCTATCTACACAGAGATCACATCTAAGGATGTCCTGGGCAGAATATCTGGGGTCCATTATATAAGAGTCTTTGAAATGCTGAAAAATTATATAATCGTAATGAATTATATGCTCAAATGATAAAGTTTTTTAAAGCAAGAAGTTTCTAAAATCTGGTAAAAACAAAAAAACAAGAGGCTCAGGGGTCATACATACATAGGAGGCAATGAAAAATAGCAAAAATCAGTTTAATATTGAAGAAATTAAATGCATAAGTGGTCCAGACCTACCCTTAAAGGCAAAACACAATTGAATCTTCCCTAACTAAGGATGCTTACATATTTTGTAAAATGTGACTTTTTCCTCCCTACAAGTTTAAACTTTAATTGTGGACCCATCTTACCACAGGGATCATGATTTGACCAAACTTGATTCTATACCAGCTGAGAATGCTTCCAAATAAAATTATAAATATGACCAATAATTAACTGTCCTGCTCTTGAGATGAAGATTTTTTCTATATGTGAAATAATTGAAGATGCCAACACCAATGCTGATGAAGATTACAATGGCATCGACGATGGCAATGACAGACAGCAGATCAGATGCCTGCCAGATCAATTCCAGGTGGAATGGGATTAAATTTACCTGCTAAATCTTTGGTATCCATCACTGAGTACCACTGATGTACGTGGTAATGAATAATCAGTGGAAATAATAAAACAAATCACATGACTTCGTGTATATCATGTAAATTATCTTGTATCACAGATACATAGATTTTGTATAACCATTGATATTAAACAGACACACTTCTAAATTTTATCTGCTTAAAATTTACATATTTTGTTCTATATTTTAATCTGAAATTGCGAATATATAGGTACATCATACTAGCTCAATAGATTTTTAAAAAAGGAGGATATAAATAGAACAATTATGTAATGAAAGTTTACAAATTTTACATATTATACTAAGAAAGATAAACATCTAGCTTGTTTATCAACATGTTGATCAGGTAATCATTGACCAAATTTAATTTTTTATCCTCTTTAAGGTTGGTCCCTACTCAAGGTATCACACCGGTAATTGACCAATCAAAATGAACTTAGTCAAATGTAGGTCCATATATATAGAATTAATTTTCTTTTCTTTTGAGGCGTTTTTCTATTTTCTTCCATGCCATTTTTACAACTTTGGTACCTGTGCCTAGTAAATTTTATGTACTTTGTGAATAAAGAAAGGTTTTGGACAGGAACTATTTTTTTCATGGCATAGGAGGCTACTTCCTGTAGTGCACTCGAGGTGTTTATAAACACAGTGAAAACACGTGGATTTGAGGGTAGCCCTGTTTGCAGATGGAAAAAGTCCGAAAATGCCGTGTGGGTACCCTGTTTTTTGGTGTCAGCTAATGTGACAGGTAATGTTTAACACCTTCTGCTAAATATTTTTTCATGTAAACAAATACCTGATTTTTAACGATTTTATATTCTATATAGAATTATATAGTGAAAACAATTACCGGTGTGATACCTTGAAGGTGATTGTGAAAAATCATTTTAATCCTTATTAAAGACATTTTTCATTTTTAAAAGGCATATTTTAACAAAATATGTGATTTTATTAACTTTTTGTTTGAAAACACACAATTTTAAAATTAGAATTAGAATTTACATTATTTTTCACAGATTTCTGTTTAAAAATTAACAATAGGTTATATTTTACACTCAATACTTTAAAATATGACTAAAAAGGTAGCATTATGCATCTAAAATGTGGAAAGAAGTCAGAGAATATTGTTTTTTCATTTTATATGACTTAACATTATTTGCACCAGCTGACCGCAGTCAATTATAGTGTCTACAGACTTTGCGGTAAAGGGTGTTAAAGCTGATTTTTCAAGAATAGACTAATTCTAGGTTTGCGAATGAATTTTTAGCACAAGCGACAACTGCGATAAAATGTAAACAAGTAAAAATGTTTTCACGGAATGATAATTTCTACAGACACATGATTTATTATAATTTATTCAGACCTCCAGTGATACATACATTACTGCATTGGAAGAACAGAAATAATGAAATGAGTCAGATCTGTCTAATAAACTTAATACATAAGCTACATAAGTAAAATTCATTATGAATTTTTCACAGTAAGGAAGGTTATGACCAAAAAATCCTGAAATACTGTCAAGGTCTGCATGATAATACTTATTTAGAGTTCTAACCATGCATCATACATGTAGTGCGGAATGTCACTTGGCACCATGGCATGCCTTTTGTGGTTCTTAGGACTTTATTTATGCTTTCGCAGCTGACATTCATGTTTTTTCAGTTTATCGGAGACTGTTTTTTGTTATTTTTTCATTTATATGTAGGTGTTGACTGTCACTTTTAAATAAAGTCTCAGTCAGTGATGCTTATATGAGCATGATCTATTAAGTATATCATTGTACTGAAATATTAATAAATTCCAAATTTAACTGATGAAGAAATTTGGCATATTTAGATAATTGAAATATCAGAATAACTATAATTCAGCTAATAAGGTGCACATTTCTTCTCAGATCACTTCCTATAAATTTTATCAGCAGTTTTTGTACACCCACCCACCTCAAAGAATCATGGAGGATGTCCTGAATCTGGTCTCTGTGATGCATTTTGTCTCATAGAAAAGTGTTCAAACTCATTAAAATGTTTAATATTTATATTTTAAAATTTAAATGTTTATTTTTTTATGTAAATTTGTTGAAACAAAAAGATATAATCTTGCATAAATCATGGAAATTCATTAAACACCTTTGGAATTCCTGAATAAATCCATGAAAAGAGAATAATTATGCATGTTAAATTGAAATTTCATGGCTAATTTGTGTCTTAAGAGAAAGCCAGTTGCATAAATCACAACAATAAATTACATCTGAATTGTTGTCTCCAGTTTCTTATCATCAAAGCCAGTTTAATGGAGTGTGGGAGCTGTGAAGAACCTCCCTAGATGCTGATATCATTTTGACTGCCCTGAGTTACAACACAGCATTTAGATAAACTTCTGCACAGCAGCTTGTAGACACATACCTAGGCTTTATTTGGAACATAAATTGACCAGATACAGTTTTCATTATCAACCCAGTATTTAACAATTTCTGTATTTTTGTTCATTCTTTGAAGGGGAAAATGCAACTTTGTTATGTAATAATTACATAATGGTCTTAGACTTGTAAACTCTTTTCTGTTTGTGGTGAAGAACAAAACATATACTCTCCACGGATAAAAAATTGGTTGCCAAGCTTATTCTTTTAATGATGAAATTCTGCTTCAAAAGATGCACAAAAAACTGCTTCCAGAGTGCTGTGTGTGTTGTTCTTGACTGCTCTGGAGTAAGGGAGATAAATGCTTCATATCTTCAGAAATAAGGGGATTTAGATCACCAGACTTAGGGATGTTGGGGACAATTATTTAATGAATCTCAGGTGCAAAAATGGAAAAAATCGAACACCTTCAAAGGTCCTTCAAGGTATCACACCGGTAATTGACCAATCAAAATGAACTTAGTCAAATGTAGGTCCATATATATAGAATTAATTTTCTTTTCTTTTGAGGCGTTTTTCTATTTTCTTCCATGCCATTTTTACAACTTTGGTACCTGTGCCTAGTAAATTTTATGTACTTTGTGAATAAAGAAAGGTTTTGGACAGGAACTATTTTTTTCATGGCATAGGAGGCTACTTCCTGTAGTGCACTCGAGGTGTTTATAAACACAGTGAAAACACGTGGATTTGAGGGTAGCCCTGTTTGCAGATGGAAAAAGTCCGAAAATGCCGTGTGGGTACCCTGTTTTTTGGTGTCAGCTAATGTGACAGGTAATGTTTAACACCTTCTGCTAAATATTTTTTCATATAAACAAATTCCTGATTTTTAACGATTTTTTATTCTATATAGAATTATATAGTGAAAACAATTACCGGTGTGATACCTCAAACGCGTCATAACAATTTACCGGATATGATTATCGATACGAAATGTTAAAACCAAATCCGTCTTTACGAGTTCTACCGGGTAAGTACCATTATCGGTTTAGGTATTATATAGCGCTGAGCATTTCCAGTTGACACTTTTAAGATTATGCTCGTGTTTACCGAGATGCCGAGGTTTAAAGGCAGGTTTGTTAAAGACTCTCTTGTTAGAAAAATTGAAGTTTAGATAAAGGAAGAAGCAATCGAATAAACAAAACGGATTTAACTTGTAACGAAACAAGTGGTGTGCCAGTAAGTGACTTAGATTACAGTTATCATTGTCATAGAGTTATGGCTGTGACGGTGAGAATATTCATGTCGTTAGAGAAGAAGAGACATATTCGGTTTAGGAAGATGAGAAAATGAATCAGTGGAGAATGGGCAGACGTGTAGTTGATCTTGGGGTATCTTGCGGATGGTCTAAGCAGTTGTCAGTTATGCGGACAACCACTGCAATTGTCAAATTGTGTAGGGGAACACAAAATTCGGCCTTGCACGGCCATACTACTTGTCAAGTGCAAATTTACAGACTGTGGGCTAGTACTGAAGTGGCAACAGGAAGCAAACACCAGACTTCAAATGGCAGAAATGCATGGGATGTAAATACCATACTAACAGTAGGTATTAAATCTGTATTTTTATTACATAGTTTATTCACATATTCAAATTGGATCATGATGTGGGTTATTTTTTTTAAGAACAGTTATAGTCAGTATATAAACATAAAAAAATGTGACTTGCTTTTCTGTTAAAAGTATCTTTATTCTCAAACGTACATATGCACACACCTAATTATACACACACACACATACAGAAAATAAACAAGGACAATCATGTCATATATTCACTTTCCATGTTGACTTGTTAATAATTTTGAGAACTCATTTCAGGAATAATAAACGGAGGATTTCCAGATTTGGTGAAACACACGTAAATTCACTCCTGGCTGCTTTAAATATACCCAGCATTTCTTGGATAACTCTGAACAATAGAGGAAGAGAGGTCGGACAACAATTTGGACAAATGGCAGGGGAAAATTGTAATAAAAGTCTGCAGG
Source organism: Saccostrea glomerata (assembly GCA_003671525.1). Classification (NCBI taxonomy): domain Eukaryota; kingdom Metazoa; phylum Mollusca; class Bivalvia; order Ostreida; family Ostreidae; genus Saccostrea; species Saccostrea glomerata. Next base: position 93,389 of record PRKT01000577.1, on the reverse strand, counting down.
AGGAGATGAGATTGTAATTATGCCATTTTCTAGCAATACAAGAACTAGTTATGTTTTTATTTGCAATTATTTTTTACAAAAGTATGTCGTTAATTAAAAATATTATTGTTTAGGAGTCAAGGGAGTCTGGCGGTTATATCTGATGGTGCTTGGCAGAAGCGGGATACCGGGAGAGCTTATAATAGTCTTACAGGTAAATGTACCAAGTATCAAAACCTATACATTGTAGAGACTAATTTGTCACATGGACAATGGTGGTCCTGACATCGTGTTCTGTCAATGACAAATTTTGTTTCCATCACAATTGAAATCAACAATTGATATCAACAGTTTATATTTACAGGACTTGCCTCTCTCATACATGCCAACTTTCCCGATTTAGGCGGGATCCTCCCGATTTTACCCTTTCATCCCGCCTTCCCGATCGGGAAAGCAAAATTGCCCTTATTTCCCGATTTGAAAAAAAAATCACCAAAATTCCCGATTCTAAGTTTCCCTACCGCTGAATTTTGACAATCGAGATAACAATGTCAGACTTGTTTATTCAATGCACACAGATATGTTTCATTGTCTATTTAACCAGATGTTAATTAGGCCTAGACACAGGAAATCACTTCACGCTTGAACGCTCGCAGTTGTCCACTGGTGCAAGAAGCTTATAGCTTGGGGCAATTAGGGGATTATCTTGTTAGTTTTAAAGGGTATGCAAGGTGAAACACATAGATTAACAAGATAGTTGTTTGTCATTTTATTAAAAATATAAATTAAAGACAATAAAATGCAAATCAAACAATAAAAACGGAATCCAAAGAGATCGTTTTTTGAAAACGAAAGTAGAAAACTAACATTGCATAGCTGCTGATTTTATCTACCTATAATGAAAAATATTGTAAAGTTTGCCAGTTAAAATATTATTTAAAAAATTAAGATGAAACAATCAAGTGTATGTCAATTAGAATTTCTTTTCCCTCCCTTCTCCCAAAAGTAATAGGTAGATCTATGTGCATGACTTAAGGAAATACACACATGGCACCATCAAGCCTGACAAATTTCATGACTGTAAAAAAAAAAAATAATTCTGTTTTGGATACGTGGTATAAATTTCTGTAAATTTAATATCTTATTAGAATTTCTAATTAATTGAAAATTATAAAATAAAAAATGTTTCTAGAAACAGGACTTTACAGTATCAATACCTCATTTATTTTTAGCCTTTGAAAAAAATGATTTTAAAGTTGTACAATTTTCAATTTTTCACTAAATTCTGTCCTGGTAGAAAAAAAGATGTTTATATATGTAACTAAATACCCCTTCTTTAGTGAGAGAGGCACCAGTATTTTAGCAAAAATATTTCAATTTTGGAAAGAAAAACATTTTTGTGGTAAATTAATTCTTGAGTTTTATTGATAAGTGATATCAATATAATAAATAAAAAAAAAATCATTTCATAATCATTTAATTTCACGACAAAATGTCGCGAATTTAAAGCTTTGAAAATTGTCGTCACGCGCTAAATCCCCCATGGGAATTTTCAAAAGTTGGCATGTATGCTCTCTGTTGGAGAAAAATCGAAGAAAATAGTCGTTTTTTCAGTGTAGGGAAAAAAGTAGGGTATGTGCAGCTGCCAAATTAAAGGGTAATCCTCCCAGGCAACACAAGTGCTGTAAGAACTCAACTGGATCGGCGAAGGCTATGGAGCCTCAGCCTGCCATGGCCTGTGAGATGTTGGAGATCGAGAATGTAGGGGGAAAGGTAAGTACATCAAGAACAAAAACAATCCAACAATTTTTAAAAAACTAATTGTACAATATTAAATCAGTCAAAACATAGAAATTTTATTTGCTGTACAACATATTAAATTTTTTTTAAGTAGATACTGTGATTATGGACAATGACTCAACTACCATGGCAAGAGTAAAAGATAATGTTGATCCCAATATGAGCAAAAGATCTGACAGTAATCACACAAAGAAGGGATTTAGTGGTGCATTAGTAGAACTGAGCAGCAAGCATAAAGTTTTAAGTTGTAACATAACTTTATCTATGTCCTATGCTGGTATTACTGAAGTAAAAGCAGTATTAAATTGTTTGTATTTGAGTGCATGCCTGAAAGGAAGAATGTTGAAGTGGTTTAGCCATATTTGTATATGTACAGACATGTTTCAATTATTGATGAGTTGTAAAAAATGCAATTAAATGATTTTTTTAAAGACAGATTTACTTGTTATGTTTTATAATGCATGAAAATGGTATAAGAGTGTGATTTTTCTTTTAAATATGTTTGTTACTGATATTTTAGAGTTGAATTTATTTGATCGGCAAGGGGGTATACATGATCTAGAAGGTGTAGAAAATTAAAAAGCCTGAAAAGTACTAATTTTTGGGGGCTTTTTAGTTGCAACAGATATAAATCTAATATTTTAAATGAAAAAAGAACGTGTTTATCCATTACTTTATGAAAAAATGTGTAAAAATGACGATATTGTAAAAAATTTTAAAGCACCAAATTGATATCATTTTGGAAAAAAAAGTTATATTATAAAATAAATATTCATATATGAGACTGGTTATGCCTTTCCTACATATTAATGAATAAATAAATACATTTGAAAGTAATTTTGCTTTGATATTGCTTTTAATATGAGCCATATATTGAGCGTGGATGAAAAAGTGTCGTGAAAGAAGGGGGTATACGTCATCGAGGCACTCTAATTTGAAAAATAACATGAAAAGTTATTTATTTTTTGTGCTTTTTATTTAGATTAAGTGTTATTCTAATAATTTCAATAGAAAAAATACCATTTAAACCATTAAATCTCCTGGGTAGGGACCTACCTTAATAATTCTAATTTCAAAAAGTCAAAAGACTTTAGGTTTTACACAAGGAAAAAATTTCACTATATATTACTAGTATATAGCTTGAATTAAATTGATTAATAATTAATTAGACTCTCAACAGATAATTCATGAAAGGGAAAATCAAGATTATTACCACAAAAATTTTGAGGTAAGAAAAAATCCTCTTTATGTTACTTTTAAGAAAGAAAAACTAACAGTATAAACTTACCTACCAGGAAATACAATTGTGGGTTTCACATATTGATTTAAACAGCCAGGTACACACCAACCAGGAAGTTACATCATATTGTGCATCGAAAAAAGAGTTCCCTTTAACTCGGTTGGGTAATTCTGCTGAAGATATTTCTAGTACATGAGTCTGAATTTGATATTGTAGGGCTAAAAAAAATCTACCCCAGAACTATTTGGCAAGGACTAATGAAACTTGACGTGTACAAACATCCTCAGGTAATGTGGATTCAAGTTTGTTCAATTAATAGTAAAATTTTAACATGGAAATACATTAGAAAAAAAAATCCTCTCAAGAACCATTGGGCCAAGAAAAATGAAAACTGTAGAAACAATGTAGATTCAAGTTTGTTTAAATCATGACACCGGAGAGTAGGTTGGGGCCACAATAAACAAAGGGTTTTACTTTAGAATACATAGGAAAAACCTTGAAAATTCTTTAAAAAAAAAAAAGCATAATGCCGTGATTGGTTATATATACATAGAAGCATCCTCATATAGTATATATAGTTTTAAGTCATTCCCATATAGTATAGTATTAAGTTTGTTCAATCAGGACTCTTGGAATAGAGTGGAGCCACAATGGACGATCAAATTTGAAGGAAAAAAACTGACTACATATAAAAAAAATCTTTAGAAATTCTTCTTCTCAATATTAGCAAAACCATAATTTGTCTTATTTACATGGAAGCATCCTTTT
>PRKT01000577.1:53078-76511 GCA_003671525.1 Saccostrea glomerata | reverse complement strand
GCGAAAGGTGAAAAAAGTTTCCATGGATTGTTTTTATATCAATCTTCATCTACCATCCTTAAAATGAGCTTTAAAGGTCCGCTTTTGAAAATTATAGAGCAAAGAAAGTCAGCGACACCACAACTTTTCCCAGTCGACTGAACTGTCCAGAAGTGTTTGCAGAATCCGTAACGCTTTCAACCAGCCTATTGCACTAAATTGGAAGGTAATACATTCTTACAACCCGTGCGCATGTCATTTGGCCCCGAAGACTTCATTAGCAACGGATTTTTACAAATATATATTCCAAATGCAAAAAATCACCGCTTCGGAGTTGAAACCCCATATGTTACTTAACCGAAACCCCATATGTGCCCTACTACACGGTGGTGATAATCTTATGCATAAATTAAAGACAAACATCTTTCTGGTTATTGTATCAGCATGTTGAAAAGATAGTCCAGCAGGTTTTTAATTCTCTTTTACTTTAATTGCAAAATGTCAAGACAATTTTTTTCAAGGATTCATTTTTGAAAAAGATTGTTTTTTTTTAGGATTGAACTTGATTTGATGCGTAACATGGAATCTGTATCTGAACTGTGCATTCGATGTTTTGGAGGTCAATGTTTGCTCTTTTCCTATTTCATATTGTTTTATGGACTTTGATATTAAATACTGTGTGTTATATCGATCCATATCCTTCATTTCTGTTATAGCATTTAAGAATTATATTATCTCTATATATGTTGATTTTGATATTTACCAAGTTGTACATGGGATAAATGTATGTTTACATAATCTTTTTCTTCAGCATACAATAGCTTATTAATAGATTCAACGTTTCTGGTACCGTGATTTATCTCTTCTCAATATGCAAATTAATACTGTAAACCATCTTTTATTCGCGTGCAAAATATATTCGTGAGTTGTTTCACAACCTACTTTCAGTTGCGAACCATTTATTTTGCTTTGTTTTAGAAGAAAACATTTCCTTATTCACAAAAAATAATTGTTGCAGATTGATTTCAAACTGACGAATCGCGAATGAAAGTAAATAGTTGGTTTACTGTAAATCTGTATAACAAACATTTCAAGGATTCCTGTATGTGGAATATATGGTGGATGTTATTGCTCCTGTCAGTGCAGTTTTTTTTTATTAGTTAGTTGTGTTATGGTATTTTAAATTTAAAAATTAGTACCCTGCTATACTACATGAAAACCATACAATTTTAAAGCAGATAAAGTCATTCCTTCCCAAAGAGACTTATTATGTAAATTGAAAATTAATTTTAATAATTTTTGCTTCTTATTTTTGTTTGACACGTATATGATCCTTGATGATTTTTTTTCATTCCCAGTGAAATATTGGATAATTAAATTCAATAAAAATGAGCGTAATATTTAACATTGAATTGAAGCTTACAATAAGAACTATAATGGGCATTCTAAATCTGTGTGAAATGAAGTAGTGTCACATATTGAGAGGAATTTATGTGATGTAAAAAAGGTTCAAAACTTACCGGCATTACAATTATGCACATGCATATACATGCACTACAATGTTACGGTGCTGATACTTCTATAACAGTTTGGCTGAGCAACTGCAGTATGTAAATACTCATACAACTCGTGTATAAATTGATCAGTTTAAGCATCCATACCCCCATTATTTGCGAGACTGAACCTTAACAATTTTAAACATTCTTTTCTAAAAGCAGGCTATATAAACTTTGTTAAAATAAACAGATACAAAATTTTAAAAATCGATCTGTAATTAGTGTAAAACTAAATATATACACACAGAAATGTAGGATTACTAATATAATTGCGTTTTATGTCTGACTTTGTATTACGATAAAAAAAGGTACTGACTTTTGGTAAAAAAAAAATATGGAGAGAGAGAGAGAGAGAGAGAGAGAGAGAGAGAGAGAGAGAGAGAGAGAGAGAGAGAGAGAGAGAGAGAGAGAGAGAGAGAGAGTCATCGAGACAGGGAAAGCCATAAAGAGAAAAAACAAAGCGACTGAGCGGGGGAAAGCAAGGAAGGGATAAAGTCATTTCAATTTCTTGTAAATAAACGAAAGAATTTATTTGCAGGGTTAGTTTCACTTTCACACACCACGGTCAATAGTATGCAGCTTTACCTGCACATGTGCAAACTACCGAGTATATATAAATATCATTATCGATATCAAACTGTGATCATGGGTTAAAAATTTTAATCAGAAAACAAATCATCAGTTTCTTGTGTTAGATTTTTATTCAACTGTAAATTCTTTTTGACAGGGTCTATATTCACTCAATATAGTATTCGAGTACAGAACTGATTTTACTGCATGGACATCGTTTTTAATACCCCGCTTAACAAGTTGCGTGAGGTATTATGTTTTTGACCCGTGCGTCCGTCAGTCAGAGTGGTGTCAGTCGTATTTTTTTTGTCACCGAAACTCCTCTTGAACCGCTGCACAGAATTTCATCAAACATAGCAGATATTTAGGACACAATGTGTAGATGTGCATATTACCAAGAAATTCCAATTCCTTTATTTTTTCCGGGAATTTCCGCACTTTTTAACTTAGATTTTTGGCCATACCTTGATTATAGAGATAAACAGTTTGTCAGCGCAACTCCTCTTAAACTGCTGCACAGAATTTCATTAAACATTGCAGATATTTAAGACACAATATGTGGATGTGCATATTACTAGAAAATTCCGATTCCTTATTTTTTCCCGGGAATTTCCACACTTTTCAACTTGTATTTTGGCCATATCTTGAATATAGAGATGAACAGTTTGTCAGCGCAACTCCTCTTAAACCGCTGCACAGAATTTCGTCAAAATTAGCATATATTTAGGAAATCATGTGTAGATGTGCATATTTCCAGGAAATTCTGATTCCTTTATTCTTCCCGGGAATTTCCACATTTTTCAACTTATATTTTGGCCATACCTTGAATATAGAGATGAACAGTTTGTCAGCACAACTCCTCTTAAACCGCTGCACAGAATATTTCATCCAACTTAGCAGATATTTAGGACACAATGTGTAGATGTGCATATTACCAAGAAATTCCAATTCCTTTATTTTTTCCGGGAATTTCCGCACTTTTTAACTTAGATTTTTGACCATACCTTGATTATAGAGATGAACAGTTTGTCAGCGCAACTCCTCTTAAACTGCTGCACAGAATTTCATTAAACATTGCAGATATTTAGGACACAATATGTGGATGTGCATATTACTAGAAAATTCCAATTCCTTATTTTTCCCGGGAATTTCCACACTTTTCAACTTATATTTTGGCCATATCTTGAATATAGAGATGAACAGTTTGTCAGCGCAACTCCTCTTAAACCGCTGCACAAAATGTCGTCAAACTTAGCATATATTTAGGAAATCATGCGTAGATGTGCATATTACCAGGAAATTCTGATTCCTTTATTCTTCCCGGGAATTTCCACATTTTTCAACCTATATTTTGGCCATACCTTGAATATAGAGATGAACAGTTTGTCAGCACAACTCCTCTTAAACCGCTGCACAGAATTTCGTCCAACTTAGCAGATATTTAGGACAATGTGTAGATGTGCATATTACCAAGAAATTCCAATTCCTTTATTTTTTCCGGGAATTTCCGCACTTTTTAACTTAGATTTTTGGCCATACCTTGATTATAGAGATAAACAGTTTGTCAGCGCAACTCCTCTTAAATTGCTGCACAGAATTTCATTAAACATTGCAGATATTTAGGACACAATATGTGGATGTGCATATTACTAGAAAATTCCGATTCCTTATTTTTCCCGGGAATTTTTACAATTTTCAACTTATATTTTGGCCATATCTTGAATATAGAGATGAACAGTTTGTCAGCGCAACTCCTCTTAAACCGCTGCACAAATTTCGTCAAACTTAGCATATATTTAGGAAATCATGTGTAGATGTGCATATTTCCAGGAAATTCTGATTCCTTTATTCTTCCCGGGAATGTCCACATTTTTCAACCTATATTAATTTTTGGCCATACCTTGAATATAGAGATGAACGGTTTGTCAGCACAACTCCTCTTAAACCGCTGCACAGAATTTCATCCAACTTAGCAGATATTTAGGATACAATGTGTAGATGTGCATTTTACCAAGAAATTCCAATTCCTTTATTTTTTCCGGGAATTTCCGCACTTTTTAACTTAGATTTTTGGCCATACCTTGATTATAGAGATGAACAGTTTGTCAGCGCAACTCCTCTTAAACTGCTGCACAGAATTTCATTAAACATTGCAGATATTTAGGACACAATATGTGGATGTGCATATTACTAGAAAATTCCGATTCCTTATTTTTCCCGGGAATTTCCACACTTTTCAACTTGTATTTTGGCAATATCTTGAATATAGAGATGAACAGTTTGTCAGCGCAACTCCTCTTAAACCGCTGCACAGAATTTCGTCAAACTTAGCATATATTTAGGAAATCATGTGTAGATGTGCATATTACCAGGAAATTCTGATTCCTTTATTTTTTCCCGGGAATTTCCACATTTTTCAACTTATATTTTGGCCATACCTTGAATATAGAGATGAACAGTTTGTCAGCACAACTCCTCTTAAACCGCTGCACAGAATTTCATCCAACTTAGCAGATATTTAGGACACAGTGTGTAAATGTGTATATTATTAGGAAATTCCAATTCATTTATTTTTTCCGAGAAATTCCACACTAAAAACTTAGATTTTTGGCCATACCCTGAATATAGAGATAAACAGTTTGTCAGCGCAGCTCCTCTTTAATTATAACCGCTGCACAGAATTTCTTAGCAGATAATTAGTTAATGATGCGTAGATGTGCATATAATTGGGAAATTCTGATTCTTTTTTCCTGGGATTTTCAGCATTTTGACTTTTGGGGGAGCGTGGGGAATGTGAACTTGCTCTCTTTTTCTTTCATTTCTCTTTCTCTTTAGTGAAGTGTCGAAGGAGTACAATAAATTACACAGATAAAACATGCTAAAATCTTGCAAATATGCAACAGGATGCTAAAAGAGAAATTTAAAACTATCTTGTTTGAAAATCATTTATTTATACAAGGTTTACGATAATGATGTTTCTTACCCAGACATCTCTAATGAAACTGTAGCTCTACGTATCTGTATAACGAAGTAAAATTGGCACTTGGATTTGAAACTTTGCAACAGGCAGCAATAAATAGAATTATGTATCATATAATACACTATAATAGGCATGCTTCGTATGAATTTTATTGTGATTCGTATCACCTTTAATACATGTACATCTAAGGCATCTTTATTTGCTATAAACTACATTCTGCAAACCTTTGATTTTTTGGGATAGTCATTTACAGAATATTCATGTTATTGCTCTAAATAATCTGTAGACATTCAAATTATCATGAGATTTAAATTTCAGCACCCTTTATTTACATGTATTTAATTTTCTTCACTTTACCACTGTATAACTCAGCTACAAAGAGGTTGTCTTTTGTGTCTACACATAAACCCCATGCACGCCGTAAATCACAATTATCAATGTTATGGAGAAACTGTCCATCCTGATCTAGGATGTGGATACAATTGTTGTTACTGTCTGATATCAGGATCTGACTCTGGCTGTCTGTTGTGATGCCGACTGAATTAAATGAACTCTGGTTATAAAAGAACTGATAGAATAATTTCTTGGTAGTAGAGGGATTGCCAGTGTATTTAAATCGGAGTTCTCCTGCCTTATTGACCACCACTACTGCATGTGCTCCATCATCAGATACACAGATATCTAAGTTCCTGTTCTCACTGATGTATGTAATGTAACCAGATGAATACAGAGGTTTGCCTTCAGTATCAAACTGAATGGTTTGCTTCTCTTTGGAGCCAGAGTAACGGACAACTTTTGATTGTTCATTATCACCATTGTACATGGTTACCAGGAGGTCACCAGAGGAGGTACTGCAGACATTGTAAGGTCTCCACCTCAGTAGTCTGATCACTTCCTGTATCTGTTTATTCTTCACTATGTTTACAGTTTTTGCATCAGGATCAACGTAAACTATATTCCCACTACTTCTTACTGCTATGTCACAGGGTTTAATCCCTGATTTGGTTTGGATTGACTTTAGTAGATTGCCCTGGAGATTGTAGAGTTTCATGATTTTGGAATTTCCACATGTCCAGATTTCTTCATCACAGAGACAGGTAACACTGTATAGTTTGTTATACCCAGTGTCAAAGGTGGTTATGAGCTCTGGTTCATCAAGCAGTGGTTTGACTGGAGGACAGGATACAGCTTCTGGTGTCTCCATTCTGTAGCCATCTTCTTTAGTTGTAATGGATAATGATGATAAAGAACCAACTAATCGAGAGCATTGATCTCTATTATTATTTTCCGAAAACTCAGGAAACTTAATGATCAGTTTGGGTGGTAGTTTGGAGAATTTTTCTGATTTTATCTCATAAGAAAGTGATCTGGCAACTTCTTTGGATTGTAAAATGTCTTCAGTTTCTGATATAGATCGTTTGATATCAGCAACAAGTTTCTTTATATCATTTAGATGTACATTAAGGGCATCTCTGTGTTGGTTTCTCATCTTGTTGATTTCTTCTTTGTTTTTCTTTATAACTTTGTCAATTTCTCTGTGCCATTCTTCTCCATGTTTTGTGACCTCTGATGTAAGTTTCTCATATTTTCCATCAATTTCAGCCAGCTGGGTTTCTATGTCAGTAACAATATTTTCAAATTTGAAGTAAACTGTGTCTTTCAGTCTTTTTCTTTCCTCTTCAATGCTTTCTTTCTTAGAGTTATTTAAGTCCTGTAGACTTTTAAAATGGTGTCGCGTATGTTCCTCAGAAATGACACATTTGGGACACACTGAAGTATTGCAATCTTCACAGTGCATTTGACAGTGCTCTTCAGAATGAGTTGAACATAGAGGGTACACAAGCATAGATCTTCTTAAATCAAAAGGCACCACATCATGCTTTTTAGAGACATCAGAGATGTGTTCCACAACACAACCCTTACAGAGATTCATGGGACATAAGTTACAGTACATTTGTACAATCTTGTCTTCACAATTGAAAGTAAAGTTGAATTTAAAGTGGACTGTGTAACATGGATATCAGTGAAATGTACTGATTTATTATGTGTTGTACCATAAACATATCTTTATATATTTGTCATAGTTTTTAAGATATGCTAAGTTGTAGGTAAATTTGTATGTTCACATGATCAAATCCTATGTTTCTTCAACTTATGCGAGTGGAAGTAGATTAACTTTTCTGAAATATAAAACATATTCCTGCAATTAAGGAAGATGCAAAAGCAGTGGTCATCCTTATGTTTTACCATTATCTTTTATTGCACTGTGAATTCAATTATTGGGGATGGGGGGTTGAGGAGGTGTGATTTTGTTTGTTTTCATGGTTTAAGGTGTAGGACAGGGCTTCAATAGGCATTTCAAGTTGAAATGTTAGTTTATAGGAAAAAATCTTTAAATATCTTCTCCTCAAGAACTTGAGGAACAGAAATCTTAAACTTATGTGAAAATCTCCTGGAGTATAGTGGATTCTTAATTGTTCTAATCATGGCCCCCAGGGGTAGGGTGGGACAACAAAAGATATTACAAGGGGAAGTGTATTGTGTGAAGAACAGCATGGCCAAAGTTACTCAGGTGAGGGTTGTGGCCCATAGGTCATTTGTTTTGTATGAGTGGCCGAACCTTGACTAAAATATGAATAAGACCTATATGAATATCCAGAGGAGACAGAATACTTTCATAAATTGCATCATTGCAATTGTTTTTAGTCTAAGTAGTTAGACATTTTGAATAGATTTTGTTCTCTGACATAACCATTTAATTTTTTTAAGAAATGCCAAATGCAAATTTTTAATTGTACAATGTATAAATGAAACACAAAAACAATTTCAGACATTAGTGTTCTTAACAGCATGCAAATTAATTTATTCAATTAAACATCATACATGCATGTCATAATCATTTTAATCCTATTGATCAGAATCAAGGGATGAAATAACAGCTTTCAGTTGATGGAATGGTAACTGAGTATTCATTGAATGGTCATTGAAAAGACCCTTTTCCATGACTTTTCCCTGAAATTGTCAGTTACCATAATATTTTAATATGAATATTGGATCATTTTAATCACTTGTCATGAATATGTTTCGTTTTCTAAATCAATATCTCATGTAACAAAATGAAATCTCCAAAATCACTTCACAGTTGAATTGTAATCTTTAATATTAAGATATCCTGACTGTGATAAGACTGTGATAAGACATTTCTTAAAATTCTAAAATCACAATTTAGCATTTAAGTTCACAATTTAAATACTGTGTAACATCTGGTTCTATGTACCTAAATTTCATCACAAGAAGAAAAAAAACCATAAATTAAAGTTTGAATTATTGAGATTATTGAGATTAAAATATGGCTTTGAAATAATCACTGTCAAACTAGTGAAAAACCAATGAAAAAATTATTTACAGCAAGCTTAAGGTCACTTAAAGGTGACTGAGGGATGATGGAAAGGTAAGTAAAAGGCAACTGAAAGTTAACTGAAAGATAACAGAAATATGTTCACTTTTTAGGTCACCTGAGTAAACTCAGGTGACCTATTGCTATCCGTTTTCGTCCGTCGTCGTGCGTCGTTCGTCGTGCATCGTGCGTCGTTCGTCGTGCGTTAACATTTGAACATTTTCAGCTTCTTCTCTGAAACCACTGAACCAATTTCAACCAATTTTAGCATATAGCATCTATGGGTGAAGGGGAACAAAAATTGTGAATTTCATTGTCCCTGCCCCCCTGGGGCCTGGGGGGTGGGGCCAAAACCACTAAAATTAGTGCAATCTTTGAAAATCTTCTTCTTAACTCCTAGACATCAAGCAGGCAAACTGTTTGCATGATTGTAATCAGCATTAAGTCCTCTACCAAAATTGTGAAATTCATGGCCCTGGGGTCAGGGGTTCTAGTGCTAGGGCGGGGCTACCATCTTGCAGACTTGTGAATTTCAAGGCCCCAGGGTCAGGGGTGGGGTGGGGGCTCTACTTATATACTGAAAATGAATTTATTGTTTGAAATCTGCTCTTTTGTATTTATAAACCATTTATTTATTGATATTAAGGGTGCCTTTTTAAATTTGTGCAATGTGTGGACCTTAAGGGTCAGGGGTTTAGGTCACAGTGTTAGGGGCACTACTGATTAGTTTGAATGCACCCTGCGTATTCAGTAACCAAGCTAAGCAACTGCTAAGTGTATTGTTATGATGATCAATGATGCCTCTTTCAAAATTGTGAATGTCACATACCATCTGGCTTAAAACATTAATCAAATTCAATAACTGGAAAGTTGTTGCATAATGCTCAGGTGACCTATAAGGCCCGTGGGCCTCTTGTTACTGAATGAAGGTACCTGAATTGTAGCTGAAGGGTTACTGAAATGTAACTGAAAATCACTGAAAGCTGTCTTTAAGTATCAGCTGAATTTTCTTGTTTCTTCCAGGGAATACGAATTTGTCATATTTGGTGTAATTGTGCATATGAAGTATGCGTAGAGTAATAAAATTGTCATAATTTCCTAAATTATTGATCACTCCTGTATCGATGAAAAATAAATTGCAGCACACATTATTTACATGTATTTAATTTCCTTCACCTTACCACTGAACTCGGCCACAAAGAGATTGTCTCTTGTGTCTACACATAAACCCATTGGACCCCTTAGATCACAGTTATCAATGTAACGGAGGAACTGTCCATCCTGATCTAGGATATGGATACAGTTGTTGTCACCATCTGCTGTCAGAACTTGACTCTGGCTGTCTGTTGTGATGCCGCGTGGATCAAAATTTAATGATCCCATCTTTTGAAAGAACTGATAAATTAATTTTTTGGTAGTAGAGGGATGACCACCCCTGCGAGGTGAAATTCATGATTTCAGGAACTTTTATGAATCGTTCATGAACATTCATGATGTGTTCATGACTGGTTCATGACTGATTCATAAAGATGGTTCATGAACTTTATTCATGAATATATTCATAAAATGTAGTTCATGAACAAATGATGAATATATATGAATATTGCTTATTTTCATTTTAAAGACAGAAAAAATGTAGAGTTCAAGGTATTATGAATGTTCATGAATTTTCATGAAGACTAAAATAATTGACAAAAATTATTGACAGAAAACACTCAATACTCTCATAATACAACTTTTGCATGCAGATGCAATTGTTGAACAAGCCCCTGGTATAATATATGTTTAATAATAATTCTTTCACCATCTGAAAAAATAAATCATGAAATTTCTAAACATTTAGTGTTTTTATTTGATTTTAATTTCACAAACACTGCATCACAATTGACAGCATTTTTTTTTCAAATGCATTACTTGTGTTTCTTCATAATTTAAATTAAACAGTTATATTCATCATAATGTGCTTTAATTAATATCGTTTTTCATCACACAACTTTGTTCGACCGAATTTTCTCTAACATCAAACTTTAAACAAGTTGTTGGAAAATGAAACATTCTGGAAAATGAACTTTGTGAGCTTCGTAAAAAAACATTATATATATTTATTAACAACTTAAAGATTATATCACTTGTCTGTACTGTACCGTATTATTCCTGGATCGAAACGCTACATACATTTCAATTTTGGTGCAGTTAAAATGTCAAAAGTTTTCCTTGCCTTGTGCGTAAATGATAGAGCACAGACTGCATGGTTGTAAAGTATCTATGATCCACATTCGTATTTTGTAGTTTTAATTCTCCTATGCGTCTTCACAGCTCAGAATATTCTGTCTGAGGGCGAGAGATTGTTATTATCATGTCATAAGGGGCCGCCATACTTGCTATACGAAACTGAAAGTCAATATATGTATAATTTATGACGTAAAAAAATCGAATTCTTCATTGATAAAACTTATTTTGATATAAAATATTGTATTTTCAGTGAAAAGTTATTCAGATAGTGTTTGTAATTTTTTTTAAACAGAAATCTTGGAAATTCGAAACTAAGGTATTTCTTAGCTCTACCGTACATTTTTGAATAGGCGCAAACTTGAAAACGCGCGAGACGTTGGAAGTGGGAATTTGTAGTGTGGAAGAATCAGTATTTGTGATCTATTATTTGCATAGTTACTGTGCCGTTTTTGTATTGCATAATTTTATTTCGATCGGGTTCAATATTCTGTTTATACTAATTATGGTAGCCATGCGGTTTGCCTGGCGTTTTGGCTGTGAAGTTTGGTGATGTTGGCCTCCCTAAGGAGTAAGTTTTATATTGTTTTACTTGAATTTATATCTAACTTGATCATCTGTATCTAACAGTATTATGCAATATATTTTATCATGTTTAAATTCTGCAACTACAATGTTTTGTAAAACCGCGCATTTCCAGCATGCGATAGGCATAGGCCTGTTCAGCTCACATGTTAAAGTTACGCATTTAATTTTGTATTATTGCTTATGATTTTGATATTTTGTCAAATTCTTATGTTTTTGTAATTTGTAGTTTTTCACCCTCTCACAAGGTGTGTCCAATAAACAGTACAGTCACTGATCTTTGTCAACTTTTAAAGAAAATAACAGAATATGAAGAAGGAAGACTATATATAGGATCGATCTACTTCATAACTGGTGAGTGACAAAAAATGGAGACAATCACTGAGACAGAAATCTGTCTGTAAATGTTACTTTCTATTTGTAAAATAACAACTAATATTAAAGCACATTAAAATAAATTGATATGTCTCTTTTTTTAATGCAATTTTTGTCTAACTTTGCTTTGAGTTTGGATCCAACCATATAACATACATTAATTATAGACTGAGACTCAAAACTCTCATAGGCCTGATTGATCTACAAAATGGCGGTCCAAGAAAATAGGCTTAAATTCCACTCAGAATGTTTTAATTTGGAAGTGTCTCTGATGCATAATTAAATGAATCTAAAATGCAAGAAAATACAAAAAAGTCTTATGTTTTACAATCATGGGTACTTTCAGAAAATCTTTCTTTTTGAAGGAAAAAGAGAAGCAGTTCACAAATGTTGATGAGCAGAAGAGAAGAAACTCTGGCTGCACAAAAATCTGTGCTCTTGAAAAAGAAACAAAAAAAAGAAATGAAAATATGAATGATATTCAATCAAAGGATCCAAATGATGAAATTCTGGAAATTCCACATGGAGAGACAATAAGGATTTTTGAATTGACCATCTCTGCTCGAACTGCTTGAAAGCACTGAAAACTGTTTCCCTGGTGCTGAACAAACTTTTCTCCTAGACTGGAATTAAAAACTGTTCAATTTCTGGCATTAAAACACAATTTGAAACATGCTGAGGAAGGATCCCCCTCTCCTTTTGACAAAGTAAGGTTAAACATTCTGCAAAGAGTTGCATTTGAATTGATTTTTTTTTTATACTTTTACCAGGAATGAACTACATTACTCATTTACTATGGTTTAATGTGTCAGATTGTCTATTTTAATTTTTTTAACAAAGATTTTTTTGCTATGGTTGGAAAACAAACAACATTTCTGTAAAATCTTTCAAGATGCTGTATTATAAATCATCTACTGTTACTTTTTTTAGCATGACTTCATGCATTTTCATGAATAAACATGAAAAATAATATTTCATTTTTTGTTTACGAATAAGCAAGAATATTCATGAATGCTAATGGTTCATGAATTTTATTCATTCATGAACATTCCTGAAAAAATTCATCAAATTATTCATGAATAGTTCATGAAGATCCTATGAACTTATTATTGGACATTCTTGAAATGATGAATCTTCATGAATATGACTCTTCATGAATTATTCATGAAAAAAAATATTCATGAATATTCATCAATTTTCTTTCATGAATAAAAATTCATGATTTTTAAATGTCCAATAATAAGTTCATAGGATCTTCATGAACATTTCATGAACATTTCATGAATTAAATTCATGAAAAATTCAAGGAAATTCATGAATTATTCATGATCGTCTCGCAGGGGCAGTGTATCTAAATCGGAGTTTTCCTGCTTGATTAACCACCACTACCGCATGAGCATCACGGTCAGCCATACAGATATCCAGGTTCCTGTTCTCACTGATGTATTTAAGGTAACCAGATGAATACAGAGGTCTACTCTTATCATCAAACTGAATGGTTTGTATCTCTGTGGAGCCAGAGTAACGGACGACTTTTGATTGTTCATTATCACCACTGTAGATGGTAACCAGGAGGTCGCCAGAGGAGGTAATACAGACATAGTAAGGTCTCCACCCCTGTAGTCTGATCACTTCCTGTATCTGTTTATTTTTCACTATGTTTACAGTTCTAGTATTAGGGTCGGTGTAAATTAAGTCTCCACTCCTTGTCACAGCTATATCACGTGGCTCATTCCCAGATTTGGTTTGGATTGACTTCAGTAGTTTTCCTTGGAGGTTGTTGAGTTTCAGAATTTTGTCTTTTCCACATGTCCAGATTTCTTCATCAGTGAGACAAGTTACACTGTTCAGTGATTTAAAACCAGTGTCAAAGGTGGTGATGAGCTCTGGTTCATCAAGCAGTGGTTTGACTGGAGGACAGGATACAGCTTCTGGTGTCTTCATTGTATATAGCCATGTTCATCTGTTGTAATGGATAAGGATGATAAAGAACCAAACATTTGAGAACATTGATCTTGATTATTATTTCTAGTAAAAATAGGAATCTGAAATATCAGTTTGGATGGAAGTTCTGTGAATTTTTCTGATTTTATCTCATAGGAAAGTGATTTAATCACTTCTGTGGATTGTAAAATGTCTTTAGTTTCTGATATAGACTGTTTGATATCAGCAACAAGTTTCTTGATATCATTTAGATGTTGATTAAGGGCATCTCTATGTTGGTTTTTCTTTTCATTGATTTCTTCCTTGTTTTTCTCTATAACTTTGTCAATTTCTCTGTGCCATTCTTCTCCATGTTTTGTGACCTCTGATGTAAGTTTCTCATATTTTCCGTCTATTTCAGCTAGCTGGGTTTCTATGTCCATAATGATACCTTCAAAATTTGAGAAAACCGTTTCTTCCAGTCTTTTTTTTTCCTTTTCAATGTTCTTTTTCTTGGAATTCATTAGATCCTCAAGACTCTTGAAATGATGTCTCGTATGTGTACTAGATATAACACATTTGGGACATGCTGGAATGTTGCAATCTTCACAGAGCATTTCACAGTTCTCTTCAGAATGGGTTTTGCAAGTAGGGTACGTAAGTTTGGGTCTTTTCAAAGCAATTGGCACCACATCATGCTTCTTAGAGGCATCAGAGATGTGTTCCACCACACAATCCTTACACAGGTTGATGGGACATAAATTACAGTACATCTGTACAACTTTTTCTTCACAGATGTTACATCTGATGATATCTTGGGCAAAAGAGCTTTGATCCATTTTAATAGAATTATGGATATGCTGTAACATTTAATTATCAAAACTGAGTAATCAAATCTAAATTTAAAGATGAAAAAACATGGGCTTTATATAAGTAAATAAAAAGTGAGAATAAAATGAGATTTTTACCTGCTAAATCTTTGGTAGCTGTAACTATGAGCTTGAGGCTGATGTGGCAATAATTTATCAGTGTACATATAACAAATCATATGACTTCTTGTGTAAACTGCCTTGGTCCACATTTATATAAACTTTGATATTAAAACTGATGCACTTATTTAAATTTTATCTGCTTTTTGTTCTATTTCTTGATCTAAATTTGCAGATATATAGGTACACATACATCATATTAGCTCACAGTTTTTGCCTTAAATGTATTTTTTTTTTAAAAGTGATTGCTATTCAGTAGGTTTTTAAGAACAAAGATTTAAGGGACCCCGACCCACCGCCAGGAAGGACAACTCTTTAATTTATAATTTAATGAAGCTTGAAAATTGAATATTTTCATGCAACAATTTTCATTATATGCCTTTCAATGTACTTCAAGGTTCTTTGCAAAGCTCCATAAATCACTTCTAATTTCATATCATGTTAATAAACATTGGTATCTAAAATTCTTTTTCGGGATAAAATTTTCTACTTTTAATCAGACCTTTCTGAGAAGTTCAAAGAACCTTGAGCACATGCATTGAGAGGCATATGATGAAAATTGTTGCATGAAAAGATTTAATTTTCAAGCTTCATTTAAGGACTTTTTGTATTAAATGAGTCCCTTGAATTGAACAATTCTTAAATGTGTAAAAAATTAACATTATAATATTTAGAGAAGCAATCATCTTGCTGCATGGTTAATGGCTTAGGATACTGATAATTCAATTTGATAAATTCTCCTTTATTGTAATTTTAAAAAGTCAGGACTTTAAAAAAATAACTCAAGGGTTCATTATTGAAAAAAGGTTGTTTAAAGTCACGTTCAGTTTTTCAGATTTTGACCTCTTTAGAAACGATTAAGACATATTTAGCCTTCTTATTTATTTACTAAACTTGGTTTGGACATGAATTTAAAGGATGAATTTGAAGTGTTGTGTAACATGGATATCAGTGAAATGTACTGATTGTACCAGGTACAAATTATATTATCTCTAGTTATGTTGACTTTTTCCAAGTATAGGGTTTAATGTAGTTCAGAGTTAAATGGTTGTTCACTCCATCTGTTTCTCCACTTTATACTTTTCACCAGCCTAAATAGATTTCATTTTTTTTAAAATTAAACATTTTTGCTGCATTTACAAAAACAAGATGCAAAAGCAATTGTCATCCCCATGATTTATCACTTCTCAATAAACAAATTAAAAACTCTGTTAAACAAACAAATATTTCAAAGTATATTCCTATATGTTGAATTTGTAACTAGTGGATGTTATAACACCTGAAGAGTTTTCAAATTTGTTTATGATATGATATAATTAAATGAAAAATATATACCTTCACTACATAAAAACAAAACAATTTCTTAAGCAGATTTAGGTATCCCATGCCTAAGAGATATGATATTTGTTGGTAATGTTTATGAGATTAAATTGAAAAAAAAATGTATTCTTCTTTTAAGAAAAAAGATTAAGATGGTAGGGTAGGGAAATTTAAGCACTAAAATCTCAAGAATTGCAGAGGCATAATCAATCATATTTATATGGAAGCATCCTCTGATTGTGTAGATTCAAGTTTGTTCAAATTATGACCCCAAGGGGTAGGGCGGGGCCACAATGGCTGATCAAAGTTTTACATAGAAATATGTAGGAATATAAAAAAAATCTTCTCAAGAATTGCAAATTTAGCCATCATTGATCATATTTATACGGAAGCATCCTCAGGCTGTGTAGATTCAATTTTGTTCAAGTCATGACCCCTGGAATTTGGGTGGGGCCATAATGTTAGTTCAAATTTAAAGGACAATAAAGCCAAAGGTAAACTGATTTCTGCATTTTTCCTAGCCACATGGCTCAGGTGAGCGATGTGGCCCATGGGCCTCTTCTTAATTCAAATTTTTTTGTGATTGTGAGCTACCCCAAGGCATTAACACTGTCTTTCATACATGTAAATACAAAAGGAAAAAGTAATATTTTATAATAATAATATATAAAAAGTACAGAATCAAATTTTGTTCCTTGTTTAAAATTTTCATATTAGGCCATCCTTAAAAAAATGTTTGTTTGGAATTGCTGCCTGGGGGTTTTCAGACCCAGGAGGGAGGGAGGGATTTTATTTTATTTTTTTTTACAAATTGAAGCTAAATGATAAAAAAATAAAATCTCAATGAACAGTGGTAATTTCCATTTATTATCCTCTTTCTTTTATTTTATTAATATTATTTGGTCCGATTTTGAAAAACAAAAAAAGATATACAGAGAACGGTACTCAAATATTAATCTCATTTAGATGTTAAAGATCTGTTCATTTATTAATAATTAAATCTTAGCATCAAACTTCTAATTTATTTAAGAATGACTGAATGTTATATAAACAATACTTTTATCAGACTATTTCATAGTTTATCTCTTTGAAATATACCCCTTTGTTAAAGCAACGCTTGCAAACAGGTTGAGACACACAAAATTTCTTAGGAATAGTTGGGGTAAAACCGGGATGGGGTGCTTCGTACGTTCTTGAGTGTTCACCATGCATCAGTTTTAACATTAGGTTTCAAAGACTTGTCATAAACAGATTTTTCCTTTAGTATTTGGGATAAAACGTTTCTGATCCATGTAATTTTTTAAGTGGGAACTGAACAATCTTTTTTTTCAACATGACGGACTTAACTTATTAAGTTCAATGTGCAATCTATTACAATAGCTCTTTCCAGGTATCGATGTATCATTCCGTTTAATTTTTTATTCACCTTTCATTTTTATAGAGATGCATATAAATGTTCTGCTCTTCAACACAACGCTTGAAATTGTTTCCAACATCATGAACATCAACATTGTCTGACATTTTGGCGGCTTTTTTTTGTCAAATCGCCACCTATAATCGCTATATCATGAATACTATGAAGAAAGCGTTTTATTGACCCGAGTTGTTAAATTAATGTGAGCTCAAACCCGACTTTAAAAAGCTATTTCGACGAACGAAATAACTTGTACTAAACAGTGTAAGACGATAAAACGATAAAAAATATTGTTAATATTTTGCCAATAAAATTTTTTGAGCGGGGGGTATTTTAATGAGGCGGGCGGCAATTCCAAACAAACTATAATTTTATTTTGGCCTTAGAAGTATTTCTCTTTGATTTTTTCAATGCTATAGTTATCTCTCATTGATTTTATTATTAATGTGTAAAAGAAGGGGGCATTCTTATATTTGATTTTTAAATTATATAATTATATATTAAAATTTATTTTGATGTGATGTATTTTATGATTTATCAACATTCAATATTAGTTACCATTCTATAATTTACATTTAACAATAATGGAGTTATCTCTCTTTTATCAATTTTAGAGTTATTATTCTTTGATTTTGCAATTTTGGAGTTATCTCTCTGTGGTTTAAAGATAATAGAGTTGTCTCTCTTTGGTTTAACAATTATAGTAGAGTTGTCTCATTTTGAGTTATCAATTGAGTTATCATTCTTTGATTTATCACTGCTATATTTATTTTTATTGGCAGAGCATTAGTCCTCACTTATTATTATTATTTTTCAGATGAACTGTTTGATTTGTCTGAGGAGGAGAAGCAGGAAATCTATGAAGGAGTGGGCTACAGTGAATCCGAGAGTCCACAGAGCATGCCCAAAGAGGTAAAAATGATTATCTACTAGACTAATCTATAGTGAGCTATAGTAAATCAGAAAGTCCACAGAGCATGCCCAGAGAGGTAATATCTGATAAACTATTCTAATCTATAGACTCTGAGTTAACCGCTGAATAACTAGACTAATTTAATGCACAGAGGTAAATACTGATTTACTTGATTACTCAGTAACTGTAATAAAACAGGTGGTGAATTAGTTCAACTTCTTATCTTGTCTAAGACTAAACCCAAATAGTCTCAGACTAAACCCAAGAAGTAGCAACTGATTAACTAGACTTAAACCAATGAGAATCTATTAAACTATGAAAGCCAATATATAAATCAAATTGAATTTCGAAAGGTAGGCTGATTTATAGTAAATACCCAAGAGGCTTGATTTTTTTCTTAGATAAAGATTCAATTAAAAGAGATGATAACTTAGTTGAGCATATTTTGACCCATTGATGTCTTGTTAATTTGATTCATTTATAATACTATAACACACATATGTCATGTTAGTGTAATATACTTACAGTATGTGACAGTAATACTATAACACACCTGTCCTGTAATGTTTTTACAGTATGTGGCCTACAAGATTCAGCTGAGGGTCAGACAGTGCTGTGGATGCCTGACCAGTACTGAGGCCCCGGGGTCCGAGTGTATCCTACAGGTGATGCTGGAAGACATGCTGACCTCGTACGAAAACCGACCCGGAGGTCAAGGGGTCAGGTAAGATGGGAAAGAGGCTACTTGTTTGTTCTGCCTCTTTTTCATTCAGTGTTGAGATAGAGGCTATTATTGCCTTACCTCCTTATTAAGTGCATAGAAAAGTTTTCTCATTTCAAATGTCAATTTGTATGACATTCTTTCAACAGAATTCAGTGTTGAAGCACAGGTTCTGAATTCTCTTCAATGTGTTTTACAATTTTCAAAGTATATTCACCCAATTCATAATAATTCAACAGAGTTATATTATTATAATTGTATCTGTTATACATGTGTCTGTAAAATTAAATTTGTAAATTTCTGTGAAAAAAAAAAAAAATAAGTAAATTTGATGTCTGATTTTATTCCAGAGTTGTGAGTAACACAGAGAGTTTTGTAATTTCTGGCATGTCATTGGACAACAAACAGGTCAAGTTACTGACCTCTAATGGCGGAATTTACAGTAAGTACTGTGGTATAATAATGAACTATTGTGATTTTCTAAAGAATTAGTTGCGTACAAAATTGAACAATTAATTTAGTGTACTCTGAAATCGGTGTGTGGTCCAATTCATGTTTGGGAAGCATGAGACTCTGAGTCAGCATAGCATTATACAGCATGTATAGTTCAGCCTCTGTAATTTAAAGGCTGCATTCTCAAGCACATCATTTACATACCTGCATGTCTATGATGTAAATTCTGTTTCTGAATCCCCAAAATTAGTTTTGAAAGGGGAAGAGTTTACATCATTGGTGTCTGGATTACTAAGACTGGGCTTTACAGACTTTCTTCCTGGATTAACTTATTCTGTATGCCTTTGTTTATCAAAATGCATTCATCAAATGATTATTCAGATTTGGTAATTACTTAGCCTCATAATTTATGATGTGATATTAATTTTTTGGACTCCAATGAAATTTGAGATGAATATTGTATGCACATGCTTTATTGAAGATATGAAAGGTTGGTTCAAAAACTGGATTTAAAAAAAAATTGAGTTACACTAAGTCTTTTAATTTTAAATTATCTAATTAATTGTCATTGAATCTTTACACAGCATCAGATCTGACTGGTCAGATGTTTACCTTAGAGTACGAACTTCGACCTCTGCATATTAAGGCTGACCAATCACTGAAGATGACAGTGAGACCTGTGGAAATCTTCTATGATCAGGTAATATATCCATTTAATACATTTGCATTCAAAGACATATACTTAAAATGCTTGTATATGTTTAAAAATATTTTTTCATCCTGGGTTCTTAGGAAAACTGATGTGTACATACATGACATAATAGGTTCATTTCAACCTCATTAATTCTTGATATACATATTTTATTCAATGTCCTCTAGAGATTCTACAATTCACTTTATTGCAATATAACTGTAGAAATTAGAAAATAAAACTATTTATTATGTTGCAGATGTACTTTCTAAACTAGCTAAAATCTTCATCGCATGAAATGACTAACTAAATAGTTGACTTTAATATATAATTTACAAAATTTGGTGTGTCAAATACTTCTCATTGTACTGTTTTAACTTGGTTCAATGTTCTTTTTCCAGCATGCTATATCAGAGATTTTCCGGTTCTTCCAATCTTCTGATCAAGTGATGGACACAGACATGAATGCCCTCGCCATGGAGAAGCTGAGTGGAGTGGTTCAGTATAGTAAAGACATGCTTCTGTACGCCATACAACAACAGTCGGTCAGTGTCTGAAGTTAATCTCTTTATTGTCATACCACGATGCAAAATGCCTTGTATTTTATTGACTGCATTTTGGGACACAAGATTGTGTATTTTGTGTATAAATGCATGTCTGTTAGAAGTTTAATAATGTTGAATGTAGGAGGAGTACTTCAGTTGATGTTTTGAAATCAGTGAGATTTAGTGGCATTATCACCCCTCTAGAGAAAACCTGTCCCAGCATTTCTTCCCCCTTTATATGATGAGACCCAGAAATTTGTGTCCTTCATTAAAAATCAAAACTATTTGTAGCAGTTTGATCAAGACTTTTAAACACTCTTTAGCCATGAGATTAATTTCCCACAAAGCAACGTTTTCTCCTGAATCCAGGAAACTTTGACTCCATAAAAATGAAGAATTTTACCAGAATCTGATTCCATTTTATTTAAAATTAGTAATTTTAAAGGTTTTACGTATTAGATTTCAAAGTAAGCTAGCTTTTCTTTTTGTTTTGCAGTCTTTTTATGTGAATATACACATGAGATCCCCTTACATTGTGATACCAGAGAATGGCACACTTCACACGTACGTATGGCTTATATATAATTAAAAATCACATTTCATTGAAATAAATCTTATAGCTTCAGAAAGTTCTTTGTTCTTAATTTGACTTTTAATTCTTAAACTCCATCAACAGTCCAAAGAAAATTTCCTCTCTTGATTACTAATATTTTTATCTGAAATTTGAATAATTTTTCCTTGCCTGACACATTTTGCTATGAAATATTCTCTAAAATTATGCTTTGAACTTTTCTACAATTTTAAGTATTTTCAAAGACGGGGAGAGGTGTTGTTGTAAAAAGGACACTTCTTGGTCAGTGCAGACAAGTGTATTAATGCTAGAAGTTTAATCTTGGAGATCTAGATACTTTAGTACAGTAAATGTTACTTCGTATATTTGTAAATTACAGAGGAGGGAATTTGTTGGTGGTAGACTTTGGTACTTTGTCTGTAGAGAGTGACCTACAGGATAAACCAGATGATCCCAGGGTAAATATTTATTTATAATATTACAGTACTGCATTATACAGTATAATTATAACTAACTTGTTTAAAACTGTTCATTTTAGATTGAGATACTAAAATAAGTTATAATTCAGTCTATGCAAAAAAATATGTATGCATTGGGACAAAACACAGTTACATGTTCTATTAAATAGCAAGAATTGATAAGAATCTACCTGAAATGTACAACAATATGAAATATAGAATAAATATGAGATACTGTAAACGTATTACATTTAGCGGTGTATTCTATTTAGCGATTTTGGCGGAAAGCAGACTCCGCTAATTCAAGTACAGCACTAAATGTCTTATATATTAACTTTTATAACTAGCAAATACAGACAGCGCTAAATTAAATCTATGCTAACTTGTGAAAATTGCATTTCCGCTAAATATTGTACACGCCAAATGTAATACATTTACAGTAAGTGGATATTAAAGTTATATTTATGAATATTTAGGGATTTTTGTAGAAAATGTTGTTATTCATTTGAGCATAATTTCTGTAGGCCTCCCTACCTCAAACTCTCCTCCAGAACCAGATGTATGACAAATTCCATATCAAGATCAGCGACGTCAAAGCTCTTATTGCTGACTCAGGTAAAAAGGTCATCTTAGCCAAAATGCTTGAGTAAGCTTTTCTGATCAAATTTATGCTTTCAATTGTCTTCTTCAATTTTGTTGTCATCATTGTCATGAACAAGAGCTACTGGACCAATTTCAACTAAACTTGGCCAGAGTATACTTGCATGGTTAAAGGGAATTCAAGTTTGTTCAAATAAAGGGCCACACTTCTCCACATTGAAATTCTTTTGCTTACATAAGACTTTTTAATATAATTCAAGTAAAATAAAGATAAAAAGTTTGTCTTAAACAGGTGAAGACTGGCCTCAGTTCCAGATCCAGGGTAATTCTAGGTTCCATGTACTGCCCAGTACACAGCTGTCTGTATCCTTCTACAAGACTATTGTACCGGACAACTATCAGATACCACAGTAAGTCAAACCAGACATCTACAACATACCACAGTAAGTCAAACCAGACAACTACAACACACCACAGTATTTTTATCAAAGCAGACAACTGCACTGTACCAGATATTTCAAACTAGTTAGACTTCAGAATGAGACAATAATCCTATACTACAAGTATACAGAGAACTAACAGTTATCATGGTATGTTTTACAAATACCATATTTTATGGCAGAAGCAGACAAAAGACAAAATTAATGTTTATAGTTTAATTGTGAGCTTTTCTTGGGTTACAAGTACATGTACCTTGCTTTAATTTAATTACAGTGTATAATAACATGTACTCTCACACTGGCATATACAGTGAATATGGTTAGGCAACATATTTTCAACTAAGAATAAAACTTGTCTAAATCTGCAGCCAGAAGTTTGATGTCCAGTTACCTTCACTGACCTTGAACCTGAATGACGAGCAGATTCTGGTGCTGTACAACTTCCTGTTACACTTCCCCAGCCCCTCCCTTCTACCCCCGGGGGCCGAGACCACTAAAGATGGAGCAGAAATCTCCAGGCCCAAACTGGTCAGTGAAATATTCAATTTTTAATTTCTTTCCTTTTGTTTCTAAATATGGACTCATTAATGTTCATGGGAGACCATTGATCATGGAAGTTGTGGGTTACCTTAATCCAATGATTTGCATTGCCATGAACAATTATTTTGTCAATACGTTTTTTCACTGAATCAACAAACCAACAAAATTTACCAGCACACATTGA
>PRKT01000577.1:37519-52908 GCA_003671525.1 Saccostrea glomerata | reverse complement strand
ATTAAAATGATTCCACGGTATTACAAAAATTTTAAAATGAATATACATGTATTCACTGTAAGTTATTTTAAAGAGAAATGAATTTGAAATTAATTTATTATACTATGATTTCCATACCTGTTACAGATTCTGTCTGACGTACAGTTAGATCCTGATATATCCACACTGCGGGCGATACGTAAGAGTATCCTACGACGCCCGGTTGCGAGGGGACTTCTGACAGTGGTGGAGGAGGGATTCGGTGCATCTGTACCCAGTCCTGTACAGTCAGTGGAGGATCTGTCAGTTTCTGTGGTGGAAGACATGGAGGATGAAGATAAAGAATGGAAGAGGTGGGTGACTTGTTGGCAAAGAATTAGTAATCTTAGTTGTAAAATCACTAGTGCATGCACATGTAAATTTTTACTTAGTTTGTCTCTTCAAATTGAATTTAAAATATTAGTATTATTATATGTTGAAATTAATTTGACGTAAGGAGAAAGGGATTTTGATATTCAGAATCTTTTTAAAGGGAGTTAATTCTTTTTTGTCTTCTTTACAGTGACTCAAACATTCGGTCGGTTGAGGACTATTTAACAGACCGAGTCAAGATGAAGTTGTACGTAAGACTTCAGATTGCGGAGATGGTGCTACAGATCTCCCAGGGCCGCGGTAACGAGGCACGCGACTATCTGATGTTCCGATTGGACAGGATTAGTGCCGATATGGCGGTGCTGTATTATGTGGAGGGGACCACCACCCCTAGTCAGTGTGGGACCGCAGTGTTTGCCAGTGTTGGGGCCCTGAGCTTGGCTGACAAATTAAACAAAGGTATAATGTGGAAGTTAAGGGGATATGTGTGATATTTGTGACAATTTCTATTCTGTTTTAAATTTAATCAATGTTGATTTACCGAACAATTGTTTTAATTCTAGGTTCCACTGGTGCGTACTTAGAGTTACTGAGGACCGAGTCTGACAAAGAACTCATCACATTCAGCTACAGACAGGTACTACATACTTTTGAATACTGGAAAGTTGCATAATATTTTTGTGGGATCAAATTTTTCATGGTTTGATGGAAAAAAAGGGTTAGTATGAATTTGATTGAAATTCATGGATGTACATGTAGAATTGTTTAGCAATTAGCAGTAATATAATTTGAAAAAGTACATTTTGTGGTGGACATAAATTTGTGCACCTCTTTTTTTTTTTTACCTTGAAAGCAGTGATTTCAATTCACAGTTTACACAATGAGATGTTTCAGTAATTAGCATGTAATGATTGAAGTCTTATTGAATTGTACTGTCTTTTATTTTGAAGATTAATAAGGACTGTGCTGACTTTGCAACTGTGTTTGAGAGCACTGAGAACAAAGCCACCATTGTATGTAACAGTCTGACTGTAAGACTGGACCAAACAGGGATGTGCTACCTTAAAAAGTTCACAGAGGATCTACAAAACAGGTAACTCACATTGTATGTAATAATGTTACTGTAAGATTAGACCAGACAGGAATGTGGTACCTTAAAAGTTTACAGAGAATCTACAAAACAGGTATATTAAAAAAAACTTATTGTATGTAACAGCTCATTGACATATTGTGTGTAACAGTCTGACTGTAAGATAAGACCAGACAGGGATGTGCTACCTTAAAAGTTCACAAAGGATCTACAAAAGAGGTAAAAAACCCTCACATTGTGTGTGATAATCTGACCATAAGACTGGGCCAAACTGGAATATGCCAACTTAAAGAATTTACAGAGGATCCACAAAACAGGTAAAACAATATAAGATAATTGTAACTATGTATCAGTCGTACCATAAAACTGGACCAGGCAGGGATGTGCTACCTTAAAAAGTTTACAGAGGATATCCAGAATAGGTATTTAACTGATTTCTACATGCAGGAAAAAAATGTGCAGATTCTTGCATTTCTGGTATTGAAAGCACACTTGTATCAACTAGGGAACCTTAAAATTAACATAAACTATTCGAAGTACAGGTCTTGAGTTTTAAGTTGATAATTCACCTACAGGATTGCAGAGAATGAGAAGAAGAGATCCCAACCTCTACCGGACTATCTGGATTCTGTTCCGCTCCGACGAAGTGAAAGTAGAGATGCATCATCCATGACAAGTCGCAGACTATCACAGTTTGCACGGAGAATCTCCACCTTTGTTGACGAGGGTAAGAACTAATTGAGTAAATAGTAAAGAGGTATAAATGTGTGCACATATAGCACTTAGTCTAAATGATATATAGATAAAATAGTTCACAAAATGTTAATTCTGAGACTTTGTGTGACAGTATAAATTTTTTGTTTGTGATTTATTTACAAAAGCTTTCAGTTCCAAAATATACCCTTAGAAATTTAAAGATTAATAACAGCATTGAAAAAAAAAAAGAAAAGCAATTTCAAGAGATTGAATGTTTAATGATAAGTAAGCAAAAATTTTTTGTAGTGGATGCTGAGATGACAAGGGCACCACCCAAACATAAAAATCTCGTCAAGTTTCTGTTGACCTCTCAAGTTCAAAAGGTCACCATACATCTCGGTAACATTGACAAGCCAGTGGCTGAGATTGAGTTAATAGGTATAGTAATGAAATATACAATAAAACAAGTACTGTTTATATCACTCTATATAATCTTAAGGAATTCTATAATATGCGAGAATGAAATTTTCACGAGCATTCAGTCTCGCGTAATTACGCGAAAATAAATTTCTCACGAATAAAAAGTGATTTACAGTATAGAAAATGTTCTAATGGTTAAACTTGACTGAAATTTTACAAATTAATTTTCCAGTAGTGAATCACTGTAATTGTTTTGATGCTGATTTGTGAATTTTAAAAAAAAATTTAAGTTTTAAAAAGAGAGCAGTTGTCACTGTGGTGTTTTCGTAAAATTTTCATTTTGAAAAACAAATATTCAGTTTTATAATGAAGCACAACATTTGAACATATTCATTCGTTTCTATTTCATTACAGTTTGGATTTTGTTCTTATATGTACATGTATACAGCTATTTAATTTGATGTGCTTTGAAGGCATGGACAGTCAGGTTTCAGTGGAGAAGAGGAAAGCTTGTATCAGGAGTCAGATCAAAGATCTAGCTGTGATTGATAAAACGAAAGGCACACTGTACCCTCATGTAAGTTACAATTAATATACAAATGAAAAATTAAGTTGATTTTACTCATTTAAATTTGGCAAATTAAATCTCTTTGATGATGAAGGATTATGGGTTTTATTAATTTGATCAGTAAATTTGAAAAGTTTTAAAGAGAGGAATTACTTTTTCCTTTTGAAAATACTCTTGTAACATATATATTGTATATCATCAGATTTTAATGCTGGAAGAGAAAGACAGTCCATTCTTCAATATGAAGGTATACAATTCAGGAATTCTATACAAATATTTTTATTTCATTTGAGAAACTAAAACTAAAACTTCTTTGGAATGAATGTCACTTTTCTGTAGCATACTATTGATGATATGCTCAATTTGGCAGATAACTTGTTATTAAAATTAAAGATAAAACTAGCCAATATTAAGTGTAAATTTCTAAAGTATTCAAATTGTTTGAAGGTTGAACAGTTCTGGCGAAGTGCCAAAAAAAAGCGTCGCCATGGAGATGCTGGATTAGACTACAACGTTCAGCTGAGGATAGGAGACCTGCAGGTGGCTTATGTCAACAGGTTCTTATGGGATATAACGGTAAATATCATAGAGACACTTATGTCAACATGTTCTTATGGGATATAACAGTAAATATCATAGAGACACTTATGTCAACAGGTTCTTATGGGATATAACGGTAAATATCAAAGAGACACTTATGTCAACAGGTTCTTATGGGATATAACGGTAAATATCACAGAGACACTTATGTCAACAGGTTCTTATGGGATATAACGGTAAATATCATAGAGACACTTATGTCAACAGGTTCTTATGGGATATAACGGTAAATATCACAGAGACACTTATGTCAACAGGTTCTTATGGGACATTACGGTAAATATCATAGAGACACTTATGTCAACAGGTTCTTATGGGATATAACGGTAAATATCACAGAGACACTTATGTCAACAGGTTCTTATGGGACATTACGGTAAATATCATAGAGACACTTATGTCAACAGGTTCTTATGGGATATAACGGTAAATATCACAGAGACACTTATGTCAACAGGTTCTTATGGGACATTACGGTAAATATCACAGAGACACTTATGTCAACAGGTTCTTATGGGATATTACGGTAAATATCACAGAGACACTTATGTCAACAGGTTCTTATGGGATATTACGGTAAATATCACAGAGACACTTATGTCAACAGGTTCTTATGGGACATTACGGTAAATATCATAGAGACACTTATGTCAACAGGTTCTTATGGGATATTACGGTAAATATCACAGAGACACTTATGTCAACAGGTTCTTATGGGATATTACGGTAAATATCATAGAGACACTTATGTCAACAGGTTCTTATGGGACATTACGGTAAATATCACAGAGACACTTATGTCAACAGGTTCTTATGGGATATTACGGTAAATATCACAGAGACACTTATGTCAACAGGTTCTTATGGGACATTACGGTAAATATCACAGAGACACTTATGTCAACAGGTTCTTATGGGATATTACGGTAAATATCACAGAGACACTTATGTCAACAGGTTCTTATGGGATATTACAGTTAATATCATAGAGACACTTATGTCAACAGGTTCTTATGGGATATAACGGTAAATATCATAGAGACACTTATGTCAACAGGTTCTTATGGGACATTACGGTAAATATCACAGAGACACTTATGTCAACAGGTTCTTATGGGATATAACGGTAAATATCACAGAGACACTTATGTCAACAGGTTCTTATGGGATATTACGGTAAATATCATAGAGACACTTATGTCAACAGGTTCTTATGGGATATAACGGTAAATATCACAGAGACACTTATGTCAACAGGTTCTTATGGGACATTACGGTAAATATCACAGAGACACTTATGTCAACAGGTTCTTATGGGATATAACGGTAAATATCACAGAGACACTTATGTCAACAGGTTCTTATGGGACATTACGGTAAATATCACAGAGACACTTATGTCAACAGGTTCTTATGGGATATAACGGTAAATATCACAGAGACACTTATGTCAACAGGTTCTTATGGGACATTACGGTAAATATCATAGAGACACTTATGTCAACAGGTTCTTATGGGATATAACGGTAAATATCACAGAGACACTTATGTCAACAGGTTCTTATGGGACATTACGGTAAATATCACAGAGACACTTATGTCAACAGGTTCTTATGGGATATAACGGTAAATATCACAGAGACACTTATGTCAACAGGTTCTTATGGGACATTACGGTAAATATCATAGAGACACTTATGTCAACAGGTTCTTATGGGATATAACGGTAAATATCACAGAGACACTTATGTCAACAGGTTCTTATGGGACATTACGGTAAATATCATAGAGACACTTATGTCAACAGGTTCTTATGGGATATAACGGTAAATATCACAGAGACACTTATGTCAACAGGTTCTTATGGGACATTACGGTAAATATCACAGAGACACTTATGTCAACAGGTTCTTATGGGATATAACGGTAAATATCACAGAGACACTTATGTCAACAGGTTCTTATGGGACATTACGGTAAATATCATAGAGACACTTATGTCAACAGGTTCTTATGGGATATAACGGTAAATATCACAGAGACACTTATGTCAACAGGTTCTTATGGGACATTACGGTAAATATCACAGAGACACTTATGTCAACAGGTTCTTATGGGATATTACGGTAAATATCACAGAGACACTTATGTCAACAGGTTCTTATGGGATATTACGGTAAATATCATAGAGACACTTATGTCAACAGGTTCTTATGGGACATTACGGTAAATATCACAGAGACACTTATGTCAATAGGTTCTTATGGGATATGACAGTAAATATCACAGAGACAATTATGTCAACAGGTTCTTATGGGATATTACGGTAAATATCATAGAGACACTTATGTCAACAGGTTCTTATGGGATATTACGGTAAATATGCTAACGGGAAAATAGACATGTCAACCAGGTTTTTATGGGATATTACGGTAAATATCAAAACAGAAAAATAGGCAAGTCAACAGTTTCTTATGGGATATTACTGTAAATATTCTAACAGGAAAATAGACATGTCACCAGATTCTTATGGGATATTAGGGTAAATATCAAAACAGAAAAATAGACATGTCAACAGTTTTTTATGGGATATTACAGTAAATATCAAAACAAGAAAATAGAAATGTCAGCAGGTTCTAATGGAATATTACGGTAAATATCAGAACAAGAAAAGACATGTCAACTGGTTCTTATGGGATATTACGGTAAATATCAGATAGGGAGAATAAATAAACACTTATGTCAATAGGTTCTTATGGGATATTATGGTAAATATTATAAAGACATTTATATCAACAGGTCCTTATGGGATATTACGGTAAATATCATAGAGACACTTATGTCAACAGGTTCTTATGGGATATTACGGTAAATTTATATCATATTATAGACACTTATGTCAACAGGCTCTTATGGGATATTACGGTAAATATCAGAAAACTTAAGGAAAAAAGACATGTCAACAGATTCTTATGGGATATTACGGTAAATATCAGAGAGGAAAAATAGATATGTCAACAGGTTCTTATGGGATATTACGTTAATTATCTGAGAGAGGCAGAAATGAAAAAGACATTGAATATAAATTCTTGTATACAATTTATGAAAATTGTAGCTGAAGATAAAGGCAATATTAAATTCTGAGTTTAATTTCTGAGGTCAACATTACTGACAGAAGTTATTTGACAAAAAATGCAAACTTCAAAGTACTGTGTGGTAAATAATGTCTAAAATAAGTCTATTTTTATCAGAAATTCTTTGAGCCATTGAAGACTCCAGAAATGGTAGAGGTTGCAACAGCCACAATGGAGAATGTCTCAAAACAGGTAAAATTATATTAATGATCAGATGTTATTAATTTATCAGATTAAAATGTTTTACAATAAACCATACAACAAATAAGGTTTTGAGGTTGTAATCTTGTTTATTGTTGTAGGTAGCTGAGATTCAGCCCTCGGCGGTCCGGGTCGGTCTGAAGATTGACATGAGAACTCCCACAGTGATTGTACCCAAGACTTCTAAGTCCCCGGATCTGATGCTGCTCCGATTTGACTACCTCCAGATCAGGAACTCCATCAAGTCAGAATTCCTGGCTGACGAATCGCAGCAAGACTGGAACAATGTCCGAATCAAGGTCAAAGCCATGCAGATAAGCAGGTACATGTACAGTGTGTATGAGGTTTTCCATTAATAATAAAAAGTCTGCAGTATGATGCTGATGGAATATCTTCCCCTACCCATGAAAAGACATGTTGGAAGGTTAGGGTGGGTTTGGGGTGAGGTGGGGGAGGGATGCTATAGTTCTTATGCCTTTCGACCAATCAGTCTTTCTATCAAATAGTGTGTAAGTTAATATTGATTTCATGATTTCATCTTCTCTTTCCACAGAGCAAAGATCTTGAGTGATAAATTTGTGGTCAGCCATAACATAGCAGAACCTGTGGACTTCCTAGCATCAGTCAGCCTGGCTTTGGAACCAGTCAGGTCAAAGGTCATGTATGATGTCTCAGGAGATCTCTTCCTCATGAAGGTATGTGTTGATGTAGGAATTAGCCATACCTTATAATGAGTGTTTATTAAGTAAAGATGAACTTGATCATAAGTTTTGGTCTGCAAAACATAATCTAGGAGAAGTTGCATCTTTCTCAGACTGCATGTCTTGATATCTTTTAATAAAATACTTGAGAAGATGTACAGACTGATATTAAATACATTATACAATCCATTTCAAATGTTGTTTCAGCAATGATAGGGAAGACAAATTATGAACAATCTTTTTCACAAATTTA
This sequence comes from Saccostrea glomerata, assembly GCA_003671525.1. Lineage (NCBI taxonomy): Eukaryota > Metazoa > Mollusca > Bivalvia > Ostreida > Ostreidae > Saccostrea > Saccostrea glomerata. The sequence continues at coordinate 44,894 of PRKT01000577.1, read as the reverse complement.
AAGTAAATATAACTGAATTCTTTGATTTTGTCCCTAGGTTAACATGTTTCAGTCAGACATCAGGTTACTGATGGATATCCTGAACATGAACTTCCAGGAAGGTGCACCCAAGTCAAGTCAAGGCATGTGACAATTATTATAGCTAGAAATTGTTTTATCATTGAAAGGAAAATTGAGACAGATTTTGCATAGACTGTATTTCTAAGGATAATATTGAGCTTTTGTCTATGGATGTATGTACTAATTTAAAGTACATATTAACACATAAGATAGAAGTCCCATATGGGCCTGATCCTTGGTCAAGATGTTAAAAAAATCTTCATTTATATCAGCTGAAAATTTTTTTTCCAAAAAAGTTTGTTTTATTAACTTTAGTGGAAGATACTGAGATGCCTACCCCACAGACAGGAAGTGAGGAGGAGTTGCCTACCCCTGAGCCCCCTGACGCTGCCCCTGCCCCCACCACTCCCTACAATGCGGTGCTGACGTTCCAGGGGCTGGTCGTACAACTGTTTGAAGAAAAAGAGCAGGAGGATCACTCTCTCGTAATTTAGTTTTATATCAATAACTTCAAAAATTAAATTTAATGTATGTGTGCATTTTATTTCTCTAAAAATAAACCTTGAATTTAAATGGCTGTGAAATGGTGTACATGAATATATGAAATACAGAAAAGCAAAATCTAACTTATTTTCGTTTTTTACATGTGTGTGTGATTAGAAAATACTTTGACTCTTAATTTTTATATGAGAAATTGTACTTTGCATCATATGCTGCAGTCACAAATGATTATTTAAATGAATCTTCAATGTAAATGTATTTTATCGAATTGTTTTCACATATAGAAAGCCTCAAAGCTGAGTCGAGTTGAGATTGGTAAGCTGGTGGGTCGAGTCAACACACAGACGGAGGGCGATATCAGAACAGATGTTAACCTGTCACTCCAGACCCTGTCTGTAGACGACACAAGGCCAAACAGTACCATCATAAGTAAAAGGTAATACAATCACACAAACGTGGCTAAACAGTATCATCATCACTAAAAGGTAATATCAGAATACAAAATTGAAAGTACTGTTAGCAAAAAGTCATATACTTTGGAAAAACCAAAACAGTATTTATTAAATGACTGTGCAGTTTATTCTATGATGAAAGTTTCTTTTTGTTATGATTTTATATGATTATTGCCTGGTTTCAGAATTATAGACTGTGAAAGGGGACCAATCAAGAAAGAAGAGGAGGAGTTACTTCCCCTGATTTCAGTTATTTACAAGGAGAGGACCAATGGAAATCAAGAGGGTAGGTAACTGAGGAAGTATTTAGAAAAATAACTTAGGAAATAAAATATCAGTCACTTACATGCACAAGGTGAAAAAATGTTAACTTTGCTTATTAAATCTCAATTCTGTAGACATAGTACCTTTTCCCATCTGGAATTCGTTACTTATGTGATCAGAAATGTTCCACAAATTTTTTTCATAATGTACTTAAGGTGCATATAAAAACATTCTATCATTATGACAATCTAAGAAATCTGTGTACTCTTCTCCCCTTCAGCTGATGTAAGAATGGAGAAAATCACGGTGAACATCCACATCACGTACCTACAGACCCTGTACCAGTATTTCCTCCAGGCCCTACAGACAGACACACCCACCAGCCCCGCCCCCCGGGACAGTACTAGCGTGGACGGGGGAGACTTCCCTGACTCCCCGGCCCCCGAACCCCAGCCCACAGGAGTGTTTACTTTGTATGGGACCATCAAACAGCCGGAGTTCATTCTGCACGGGAGCCCGGGTCCCGATGATGACAGGATTCTCGTTTTAGAGGTTTATTATCAGTAATTTAGTCATCAAGTTTACAAAATATTTTCATTACATATCATACAATAATCAAGAAAATTGGAAAATCATAGGATATTTTATTTATTTTATCAGGCAGACATAGAGTTTAACATGAAAAATGACAGCTCAGAGCAAATATTGGGATCAACAGTCAAAGACTTGAAAATGTACAGCTCAAGGATGGGTTCCAAGGCAACCTCTAAACAGTGGGTAGGTATGGAAAAAAAAGAAAACCTTGAAAACAGACAGACAGACAACCTAGCTCCCAGTAGCAGGTAAATGAAGACAGAAAGACATACAGACAAACAGACCAACAGCCAACTTTCCAAGTATTGGATAAATGTAGACATACAGACTATTTCCCAGTGGTTTATTTAGACTGATAGGCAAAGTCCAATAGTGGGTAGATATACATATAGATTGACCAGATATCTGCAGCTTAGCCAGTAACAGTACATTTATCTATAAACAGGTGATACAGCCCTGTAAGGTAGATATGGAGAAGGGAAGGTAACCACCCCCACCACAAGGTGTCACTGTCTGTAGTATTTATAGTAACTGTAATCTGTATACAGGTGATACAGCCCTGTAAGGTAGACATGGAAAGGGGGAGATAACCACACCCACCACTAGGTGTCACTGTGTGTAGTATTTATAGTATCTGTAATCTGTATACAGGTGATACAGCCCTGTAAGGTAGACTTGGAGAGGAGGGGAATTAACCACACCCACCACTAGGTGTCATTGTCTGTAGTATTTATAGTATCTGTAATCTGTAAACAGGTGATACAGCCCTGTAAGGTAGACTTGGAGAGGGGGAGATAACCACACCCACCACTAGGTGTCACTGTGTGTAGTATTTATAGTAACTGTAATCTGTATACAGGTCATACAGCCCTGCAAGGTAGACTTGGAGAGGAGAGTGGGGGATAACCATGCCCACCACAAGGTGGCACTGTCCGAGCTAGAGGTGTACGTGACCCCACAGGTCATCCGTCTGGCGTTTGACGTCTCTAAGATGTTGACGAGTGATGAGGACACTCAGGTTATACATGGAGTGAAGTTATTGTGTTTGAAAGTGATTTAATTTAATTCAGAACTTCAGAAATGATTTATTAGTGAAAATTTCTCAAAAAAAAAATTGTTTAAGAAGCTGGCATTTACACTAGATATTGAGGTTACTTAACTAAGCAGAACTGTTTTGCATAGGAGTTAAGAAACATCTAGTATTTGATAGGGAAAATGTGCTAAGCCTTTTGAAATTTATAAAGTGCAAGTATTTTGTATTGAAATCTTTTCATAAAGAACTATAGATATTCAAGGTGTTCTGAATTTGAAAATAAAGTTTTCTTTTACTTCTGATAACAGCTTAATGTTACTGTAAATTAATTTGTACATCATTCAGGAAGAAGTTAAAGAGAAGAAGGAACCCAAACAGTTCACAAATCTGTGGAGCATCCACCAAACCTCCGCTGGAAAATGGCTGGACAAAATCGGTAAAATCCTAAATGAAATTCACAAACAAGAAAATGAATAAACTGTATTTTTTTTAGTTGATTCAATATCAGATAAATATATGTAGTATTTTAAACTTCATGAAATATACACTTTGAAACTTGTAGAAAGTATAAAGTAAAACACTGACAAAGGGAACAAACTTTAAATGAAAAATCAGAAAAATTATATTGTTTTTTTTAATCACAACTAAACCTTCTTTATCACCACCACCTTCTTCCACTCCATGCTATACTATATGACTGTATGACCTTGTCAACATTCTATTTATAGATCCAAAGAAGCCCTCTAACCCCCTGATCCCCAAGAGTACCCCATCAGAGACACTAGCCGTTACCGTAGAGACGATCAACGTCTATTTCCGGATCAGGAATCTGGATCACCACGTGGATTTACTCCATATTTACTGCTCTCTGGATTCTACCATCCATGACTGGTCAAAACAGGTTTAAAATTATTGAATAGCATAATGTAAAGATTTAAAGGAAGAAAAAATATTAATTGATTCTCAGTGCTTTGATAATAAAAATTAAATTTCTTAGAAAGTTAAATTTAGTGATAAACACTGATTCTAATTTTTTCACCAATTTGAAATAGCTTCATATGAAGGCTGATTTGGAACTGAAGGCCTCCTACTTCAACGAGAAGCTGAGTGTCTGGGAACCTTTAATGGAGCCTGTCTGTGAGTCTGTAGGTGTCTATAGACCCTGGTGGACCATTATAAAGGTAAGTGTCTGATGGTGTTTATAGAAGTTTGTGGACCAGTATTTTGGTTTGTGTCTGTGTGTCTATTGGTGTCTATAGACCCTTTTAGACTTTTATTTAGTTTGTGCCTAGACACTCCTTGTTAAGCCTGTTTGAGAGTCTTTGTAGTATTGTGTAGAAATTAAAAATACTTGTGAATATTTTTTTCATGTATGAAAAGTAGCTGTTATAAAGTAATCTTTCACTCCTAGAAGAGTAAGAATTTCAGTAAGACTGACTTCTCCTGACCAAAAAAGTTGCTGAATTCTAAAATTATGAAGTAACCAATCCTAATGCTGTTGACAGATTGTAAAAGGCCGGAGCTACCCTATGGCCTTTAACCATGTCCAAGAAAACTTCAACATGGAGGATTGTCTGAGGAATGACGTCCAACAGTTACTTCACCGCAGCAGGAAGCGGTCCAGCACCTCGGAATCTGAGACGGACGAGTCCACGGAAATGACCGTCCTACGACCGAAGTTAACAGGCAGGGCATCCAGACTGGCCAGCGAACGCAGTCACGGTAGGTGGAGAGAGTAAATGGCTCTATCAGATATTTATTGGATTGCTGATACTGATATATATTTTCTGTATTAAATATAATGTCTGTGCTAACTGCTGAAAGAAGCACTTTGCTGGAATTTATAGTTTTTTTACTAATCTGGATATCTAGGTATATTACATGTAACCTTGTAATTATACAGACTGAGTAAAGTTTATATCCAAATTGATATTATGATGTTTTGAAAGGATAACTTGTGTATGTTTAGCCAAAAATCATTCATACTATTCCTAACAATTCCAGATATAATTGTTTAAAAAATATTTCATAACCATTCTTGCAAAAAATTATACAGTGCAGTTTTATAATATAATGCTTATAATGCCTCATTATCATGAAGAGTGCATGATTTTGACCCTTATTAGTTAACACAGTCAAGATATTAAAGCTTTCTTATAGCTTTAGTTCTGCCAAACCCTGTAATGCATTGCAGGACCTGATATAGTTGTCAGTAGAAGTAAAGCTAGTCAGCAAGTGGAAAAGGGGCAGCACAACTTTTGTGAAATTTCTAATCCTGCTTTCAAAATGTTTGGTATCAAGCATTTATAACAGTAGATCCTTGCGAGTTTTCTGAAAATAACCAAGGTCCTTTTCCTGGTAGAATGGTTTAATTAGCTTTGCTGGAACATGCACGGATTGGTTATTTGTGAGCTAGCATTAGTCATCACACAGAGATATTGTCTGTCAATGATCTCTCTAACTGCTGTAGAGTTAGTGTGTGTGGTTTTACAGAGTCACTCAGCCATCAGCCCAGTATTCAAGGGGAATCGGACACAGAACCAGACGGGTTGATTCAGAGCATCACGAACAAACTCGGGGGAATTTTCTCCGACGACGACAGCAGTGAGGATGCTGATATCAGTGACACTGATGATAATGATGAACTGTTTGACCCCTCTCTGGATAAACCCGTATTTCTTACTCCAAATGGGCCCATGCAGGCTGGAAGGGGTATAATGATTGTTGTATCTGGAACAGAAAATGCTTCTGCTTGCATTTTGTATAACCTTTGAATTTGAGCTATGCTGAATTTTTCCCCTGTGCACTAATGGCATCTTGCATTTGTTTTTAGGTAGTTGGCTATCAAGTTTGGTTTCTTTGTAACCCTTTTTTTACTTCTCATTTTAAACATAATGCTCGCCTTGTTTTGAATTGGCATGTACAATTTATTTGTAACATCAGCTGGAGAAGTAACTTTTATTGCATGTCATTCCCTACGGTGCTATTTTTGGTTCATTTACTTAAATTTATTTCAGCAAGTATTTTCCCTCCATTATGTCCTTGGCCTACCTTTTGTTGTTTTCAGACAGAAGAGTTACTTCCTGTCCTCACTGCTCTTGCTTTGCATCACAAAGAAAAGGTTTAATTTTTCTTGTTTTATTTGTCCTTCCTTTGATTTTTATATACCCTTTTTTCCCTTATGATTTGATTTGATCAGGTTGTATGATTTTTTTTTCTAAAATGGAAGTTAAGAAAACTAATTTGGGAAGAAAAATATTTATTATTAAAAACATAAGCTCCTTGTCCTTTGAATATATTTTGGCAAATCAGTCAGTGGATTAAGACACCTCAACATACTTTGATCATGAACTGTCTTGTTCAAAGTCAACATTTTGTAAATTCTATGGTCAATGCATTGACTTGATATAAGCTAAATAAAAACAAATCTATCATGAAGTCTAATGTTGGATGACATTTTTCATACAAATTGTTATTAAAATGCCATTATTTCTAAATTTAGGGCAGATTCTTTTGTTTAATTCCTGATCATGACAAAGAGCACACGGGGGGTGTGAGCAATAGATAGGGGATTCTTACTCCTCCATGGCTTCTGATCCCTCTGTTTTTGGAAATCTATGTTTGCTATGCTCCAAATTTTTATTGTTTCATTGCAGATATCTTCATATTTCACTACCCCCTTTCCATCCAATAAAAATGTAATAAAGGAGAAAGAGTAATGTGTTTTTTAAGACATATTTTGTGTTAGCATTTTTATTTTTACATAAGATTACAGTAACTATGAATTTATAAAAACATGATTAGAAAAAATAAAGCAGTGTCATTGATATTAAAGAGTTCTTCCTTGAACAATTGCAATTTTCAGTTGTTGTTCTTGGCTTCCATCAAGAGAAAATTTTGCAAACTGTTCACTTACCCTTTTTACTTTGAAATAACATGTATTTCGTAGTCTGCTAACATGAAAAAGGTCAAACATCCATGTATCCATTTATTGTCACTGTCATTTCTCAAGCCTGTGTCTTCCTATAATATAATTTTTGTGAAGTTGAGCTGTATAATCTCTTACCACCTTGTATTAATATTAATTGTAATGTACATGTATTAACCCCTACAGGGACTTATCTCATTTTTAGCTCACCTGAGCCAAAGGCTCAAGTGAGCTTTTCTGATCACAATTTGTCCGTTGTCTGTCGTCGTCGTCGTTGTTGTCGTTGTTGTTGTTGTTGTCGTCGTTGTCGTCGTCGTTGTAAACTTTTCAGATTTTCGACTTCTTCTCAAGAACCACTGGGCCAATTTCAACCAAACTTGGCACAGAGTATCCTTGGGTGAAGGGGATTCAAGTTTGTTCAAATGAAGGGCCACACCCTTTTCCAAGGGGAGATAATCACGAATTTGTTAAAAATTAATGGCATTTTTAAAAAATCTTCTTCTCCAGAACCACTGGGCCAGGAAAGATGAAACTCATGTGGAA
>PRKT01000577.1:25000-29062 GCA_003671525.1 Saccostrea glomerata | reverse complement strand
AACACCTACCATTAGTGAATATGGAGTGTTTTTCAGCATATTTCAGCATTTTAAATGTATTCCAAATGTACCCTTGGTTACCACTTACTTAGAGATATATTCTAAACAGTTTCTTCACAGTATAAGTGACATCAAGGTGTCATGTTTTTGTGAGAATGGTTTGTTTGCTCTTTCTAGTTTTTATTAAACCACAGTCAAGCTTTAAAGTGGCTGAAAATCTCAATTTTTCAAACTTTTCCGGCTGTTGCCATAGCAACCGAGACACATAGCAACGAAATTTTGTTTGATATTTGTTTCTGGTGTCAAGTACCAAGCATGGGTGAAGTTTCATCAAAATCGGTGACCATGCGTGGCAACGAAATTTAAGTGGTTACAGAGAATGGCAATTAAATAATTTCCCTGATTGTTGTCAGTATAATAAATAACTGCAGGTAATGGCTGTAATGAATACTTTTTTGAATGAAGTATAAAACTATTAGACTGTAGCATAAGATTAACATTTTAAAAAAGATAACTGGACAAACATGACAAAATAAAAAAAAAATATCTAAATTATAAATAATTGTGAAATTCATTGCTCTAGAATATAAGCAAGAATAGTGAATTCTCTAATGAAAGTGAATTGCTGAGTGTACAGTTATTAATTGTGATGTTTTTTGACGCTAGGGTACACGGTCAGCCTTTGTGATGTTACAGATGGGGGAATCTTGTCATTTACACAGTGTGGACCTCAAACAAAGCTACAAGTTACATCTACAGGTATGTAACATTCATATAATCATATCCTATTTGCAAATTTAATCTAAAACAACACATGAAGTACAGTTTAATACCAATATCTACTTGTCTGTAACCTATCCTGTTTGAAAACTTTGTCTAAAAACACTACAGTTGAACATATCATTCAACATCATGAACTCTAATATCTCAAATACCATAGATACATGACATTGTCTTTTCTACATGTATGTTAATGTGATTTGAAGTCCAAACCCTTATTCTTCAAGTACTTAACCCAGGATGTCTCGTATCCCTTGATATCTAGATGGTTAATCCCTGGTACCATTTATGTTCAACATAACCAGGTTTAACTGCATAAGAAGTGCTGCTCCAATTTACTAGACATGATTACTATTAATATGACTCTGCTTATATGTACTACTGATAAAAGATGAACTCTTATGATTTTTGCTGGTTTTCGTTATCCATGCAATTACATTTGTATAATTATTTAAATCAAAAAAATTAAACAAACAGTAGGCTCAAATCTCAAGGAATGATGTAAGAAATACCATAAACAAAATCATTAAGTAAATGGTATTCATTGAATGTCCTCTCTATTTCTTGATTCTCTTCAACAGATCCAGGATTACCAGAGTATAGACTGGACAGGGGTATATGAAATAACACAGACCTTGGAAGAGTTCAAGGCTGTCTCCATGGCACCCTATGACTTTGGTAATGAGGGAAACAACAATAAGTATTTGACCTTGACTGTTCACGCCACCCAGCAGTCTATGGTTGACCTCTATGTATACAGTCCCTACTGGCTGATCAATAAAACAGACCTGGTTATTCAGGTCAAGGTGAGCAAGTGTAATGAACTTGTATCTGTTTTATATATTTTTTTACATGTAAACATTTTTGGAATCCATGCATGTCATGAATTATAGTATTTTGCTTGTGCGAGTGAGCAGTAAAGAGGGGGCTACATGTATTTAGATATTACAATAACATGTACTGGTAATAACGATTTTGTTTTTGTAAGAGGGAATCTTTTTAAAAAAAACTATAGAATGATGTACACTAATAGTATGCAAATTTTCAGTTTAATTTACATGCATCTAAATTGAATCTTTATGGGGTTTTTTTTCTGCAGGGTTCTAAATCAGATGCTGTTTTTGATTGTCCATCAAATGTCACTTCACCTGTTTTGTTCCGATTCAAGAAAAATAGACCAAAGAAGGTAATATTGCTATAAATCAAAAAAAGTCTTTTTCTTCAAATTGATAGTTTTGAAGATCAATGTACACATGTTTTCTATGCTGTGGTTGTTATAGGCTAAGATAAAGGTGTACAATTCTCGCTGGTCCCAGTCATTTTCCCTGGATACTGTTGGTAACTTTGGTGTGGTCATCTGTAATGACAAGGAGAGGAAAACCAAGTATAGGGTAAGTAACTTCTGAAAGGACAGAAATAAAGTCACCAATGGGAAAAAACGTTTATTACTTTGGCCTTTTTTGAATTTTATCAAGAAATTCCTTAAGATTGTAAGTAATATAGTAACTAATAATACACCATGATGAGTTACTGCATAAATTCCATCTTGATATTAATAAAAAGATAGAGCTTTTATCACGCCAAATTTATTTTTTTATTAAATTAAAAAGTAATGTTAAATGATTTAAAAATACTATATAAAACTTACAACATTTTGCATTGAATTCAGTTTTGAGAAATGATCATGTATGAGTGAAGTGTTTTGTTAATTTCTTTTAAGTAAAATAATTTTTTTAACCATTCTCCACTATACTTGTTAGCTGATGCTGCAGTTCCAGTGGTCAGACCTGAAGCTGACCAGGATAGTGACCATCACCCCGTTCTTCCTGGTGGTCAACAAGTCGTCGCGAGGTCTGAGGTACATGGAGGAAAACGAGGCCACTGACCTGTGGCTGGACATCGCAGTGGGAGAGGTAGGTAGCCCATCAAAGTACATCATTAGCAATAGACTAGTATGCATTTTGATATTCATTTGAAAATGTTTCAACTGTTTCAAAAAATCTTAAAATGCGTAATTAAATGTTTTAAAGCGATCTTGTACTGTAAGAAATCTTTGAGACATTCAATTATTGGCTTCGTCATTACTAAACAAACAAAAAGAAAAAAAAGTATCTTTTAAACCTGGAAAAAAGCAGTCGGACAGTAAGTTTAATGGGTTGGTGTATTTTTCAGTGTAAGCCCTATTGGCCGGCGACGTCTAGTGATAAGATGGTGATTAAGTACAGTGACAGTAACATCACGTCAGAACACTTCCCTGTCAACAGTCTCCATAACACAGTACTCAGGATGGAAAACGGGGTACAAAGATCTAAATGTAGCTTTTATTTTATCATGAAAGTTGTCTTTCTTTACAGATATTAAATTCTGTACATGTCATTACGTGACAGTGTATATTAATACAAGATTTAGTATACAATTAAAATCTCTTTGCTTCAAACTTTAAGACTGGAAGATAAAAAATGAGGTATCCAAAAATTTGAATTACTGCCATAATGGTTAAAACATACAAGTCCAATGTGCTTTGGAGGCTCAATTCCCTTAATTGACTCCATGATATTCAGGATCTCAGTATAAGAGACACACTATGCTTGAAAGCTCTACTGTTAAATTAATGCAACCATCTCCATCAGCAGTCAACATTTGACATGTACAGTAGATGATCAATCATGTAATCTGTTCTCCTAGCTGTTAAGTAGTTTGCTGTGTGTTACAGACAGCTATATGTGTTGAGGTGTCGGGGGGACTAGAGACGTCTAGGACTATCTCCTTCTCTGACTATGACGTCGGGGATGCTCCTGTACAGATAGAAAACCTGTGTGAGGATGTCTTCATCGTCGTCAGACAAAAGTAAGATGTTTGATGGTTTTAAATGAATTTTGAATTAATGATTGAGTATTATCAAGAGAGAGGCTTTGATAATGATCTCAGTCTCATATTGCATTTAAAAGATTAAAAGTATAGTGAAAACATGCATGCTTTGCTTTTGAAGGAATTGCTGCATAGATGTCAGCATGGCCAGACAAGTTTCAATGATTATCATATTATGTATTTGGATTTTATCATTTTGCAGATTTTTTTGTAAATGATCTTGCTTGTTGTGTGTGTGTTTTTTTTTTTTTAAATTAACACTATGCTGAGCCTGTTCTCAATTTTTTTTTGTAGGGGCCAGCACCAGATGACTGTCTTGGGAGAGAACCAGTCAATACTGTATACGTGGGACAATCCTATTGGTACACGTACACTACTGTGGAATGTGTATAATGGAAAGAAGAGTCAAGAGTC
>PRKT01000577.1:0-22500 GCA_003671525.1 Saccostrea glomerata | reverse complement strand
CACAGGAATATCTAGGGAAACCTTTTAAAATCTTGTTTTCGAGTACTTTAAAGCCATGATTAGTGATATTAGTAGGGAATCATCCTCAGGTAGTGTAAATTCAAGTTTGTTCAAATTATGACCCCCTGGGGGGTTAAAAATTAAGCCCCCCCCCCCCTCAGCAAACTCTCAGTTCTTATCTGATGTGTGATTTTTCTTAGCCAATTGCTCAGGTGAGCGATGTGGCCCCTGGGCCTCTTGTTATTTGATGTAACTATTTAATTTACTAGACTAAGTATGTTTCTAGGTAAAGTCTTTAAGGTGGTCCAAAATATAGCAGCAAAATAACATTTGAAATGCAATTTCTCTTGAAAATTCGAGCTTTTACTGCTGACTATATGATGATAGTGATGACCAAGTTTTCTTACCAAACTTGCATGTGCAATGATCAAAAAACAAAATCAAATACTAGTCTGAGATTGTGATTGAATGAATTGACTTATCTGCAATTATAGTGTAGCCCTCTCCAACTTTTTTTATCTGATATTTTCTGGAGAGAAAAAAAAAGAGGGAGAGGGCTACATTATTGCAGCTAGAATTGAGTGTGTGTTGTACAGATGAAACAGATGCTGGGGAGGAGGAAGAGGAAGGAGGGGACAGTGTTGATGGGGTGGATCTAAGATCTAGACTGAAAACCAAGGCCTACAAGATGACCATCTACTGGGTCTCCTTCCTGGACAGACAGCAGAGGGTGGTGCTATTTACACAAGACCCTCGAGTCGCTGAGGCAGCAAGAATGGTGAGAATTGAATAGGAAAAGATTTATTTTTTTAAATTGCCCATATTCCACAGAAAGGGCCAAAGGATAAGAAAATTTGTTTTCATATTTTTTAGGTGATGAACATATAAATAAATATTTGCAATTTTTTGTTTAAAAATATATTTACAACTTCCTTGTGAAAAATATGTAAATTTAAAAAAAGTTAAAGTAACATGATAAAACTTTTAAAAAGGAAAGACTTTTCTCCAATTAATTATTTTGCATGTTAGATATATTTAAGAATTGTACAAACTTTTTTTTATCGATTTCAAACTAGCCGAACCCAACTAAATTTGTCTTTGCTTTATTTATTCTCTTAATTCCAATTTTAAGATTACTGATATTTTAATTATAAGATTTTGCATGTGCCCGCTAATATGCCATATCCTTTTCTTGCATACATTTTGTTCTTTATTGAAATGCACACAACTTTTTACTAAACAAAATAGGCATTTATTGATCTTAGTCCTCACTGTTAAATTATTTTTTAATCTTTGATTTTATTATCTAATCCATATAGAAAACTACATACATGAAAAATTTAAATGTGAGTGATGGAAAAGAATTTTGAGTGAATTTTTTTGAAATTTGTTTTGCAATTACCTTTGCCACTTGTAAGCTAAAAATTTGCATCAATTTCCAAAATTAACAGTAACTGTTACCGTGTTGCTATAATGCAGATTTTTTTTCACTTGGAATTATAGATTGAATTCATTATTTACTTTGAAGTGTTTATTTGTTGAGTTGAATGCATCTTATATCCGGCACAGTTTGAAAGCATAAAACAATTTTTGATTAGCCCTAACATCTTACCAATATTTTTTATTTTAAATCCCTCATTCATTTAGTTAATTTGTTTTTCTGGAAAACCAATTTTAGACATTTCGTCAAATAAATTTGTTTTTTAAATATTAAACTTTTGCATCATTTTTTCAAAGCATGTTTTATATAGAAGCTTATTAATATTGGGATGGATAGCGCTATGCATGTTTTTATGTACAGTGAAACTTGTCTAATCTGAAATGACTGTCATGTATTCCAAAATCTTCTTTAAGACCATGTAAACTTTATTATCATAATGTTACTTTCAATATAATTTCATTTGTTTAAAATGCTTTTTAATCCAGAATGTTGTCTTTAAATCTGGCAGGTTCTTTTGGAACCAAAGGAGTTCAGATTAGACAAAAATTACTGTGTAATGTGATGCAGCGTTTTGATAATTTAAAAATGCTATTTTTTTTTGTCGTTGATTTATTATTGAAGGCACATTGCTACGGAGTTAATTCTCCTTGCTCTCATCAGTTGCTGTCCACGGTAATATTATTCTGCCTTCTCTAAGCCACAAAGCTTGATGCTGCCCTAAAGGTTTATTAACATTGGAACTTTAGAGATCTACAAAATTAATTTATTCTTAATATGCAGATTGCTAGTTTTAGAATGGTTTATGAATGGATTCAGTTTTCTAATTACTACAAATATTCCTGAATGTTAAAATAGAAAAATTTAAATTAACTCACCTTATATTGTTTACGGGAACTGTAAAATTAGACATTGACCCAGAATCATTAACTTTGTCTTACAGGTCTAGAAATTTACAGCATGATATAGTTTTATTATTTAAGAGGAGAACTTTTTTCAAGAACTCAAGGTACAAATGAATATGGCTTGTCAAATGTGCAAAAATTTTTTAGATAAATTTTTAAAAAGTTATGCCACTTCTATTAAAGTTGAAACAAACATACATAATGTAAATGTAACAAGTAAAGCTTGAATGATTTTTGGCAGACATTAATTTTTGAAAAAGTAAGCGTAGATTTGATATAGCATATATCAATTATGTTAATGTAATAATTTGTTTTCATATCTATATGTGCAAGACATAGAGTGTTGTACCCTTAAATTAGTGGAAAATGCTTTCCACAGAAAATACTAAAAAGAAAACACTGACAGCTAAATTCTATACATTTACAGATTCTGAAATTATAATGAAAATAAGTCTTAATTTTTTCTGGATATTTATAAAAAAAAAAAAGATTGGATGTTTTTACTGAAAAAATAAATATCTACCATCTACATATACGAATAACACTAATCTTCTAATACTCATAACTACTGTACAGGTCTTGGTGGAAAATACAGAATGTTTAGCCCACACATGTAGATGGATAAAATTTGTTATTTAAGCAAAAAAAAAAAAAAAAAAAAAAAATTATAATATACATGTACTTGAGTTTCTCAATGCACACTATAAAAGATCTGAAATTAGTAAACACATACCAGCATGGTATTTGTCAGAGGCGATCTAGAATGCACACATAGGCTAGAAAACGTACAATTCTCAGTGAAAGCACCATTCGATAGCATAATTTGACTACCAGTAGAATTGTAGTACTGTTGCTTTATTTGCTTTATGCAGCTTATTGTTTAATAAAATAATTTTACTCTATATGCATTGCTTTTTGTAATGTTAAAGCAATAGGAAGTTAATGAATATCAATAAAATATATGTTAACTTGTCAAATATACTAGTCTTGTTTTGTTTGATTATCAAGATAGTTAATACCAATGATTCAGAACTTGTTTACTTTTCTTACAAGTATACAATAGATGATTTATTTAATTTTATTTCTTAATTTATTTGATTTTTTTTTTTTCATTTCAGAAAATGAATTTAAGACTTTTATTATTTAGTATTTTAATTTATTTAAGTTTGTGATTTAAAGAAATATTATCCAAAAACTCATTTATGAAATACAAGTAATTAAGTTTTTCTTGTTAATCTGAGGTGATTCAGAAATATATGCAAAAATGTTGGTACCATTATTTACAATAATTTTAAAGATTATTTTTATGCCCCGCCATGAAAATGGCCGGGGCATATAGTGTTTGTCATGTCCGTCTTCCGTCCTTCCGTCCTTCTGTCCTTCCGTCCTTCCGTCACACTTTGCGTTTAGCTCTGTTCAAAGCTAAGTTTCAAAGAAACTATCCAAGATATTTTCATCAAACTTCATATTATGCTGATAGATATTGATGAGAGGTATGCAACTGCATCAACATTTTTTGACCTTGACCTTTTCTTTGACCTTGACCTCACTTTTCTTAAATTAGTGTTTAGCTCAGTTTTAAACATACCATTCAAGATGGTGTTATCAAACTTCACATTTTGATACATGAACAAACTTGCACAGATGATGCATCTAGAGATGAACACTACCAGACTTACTTCGGATGCTGGATCTGACCTACATTTTTAAAATGAGTGACCAGGTTAAAGTTTCTGGAGCAGGTCCATTCCTAAAGAACTATAAGCCCTACTTGGACCAAACTTGCATGGATGATGCATCTAAGGATGGACACTACCGGACTTGCTTCGGATGCTGGATCTGACCTTCATTTTTCAGATGAGTGACTAGGTTAAAGTTTTTGGAGCAGGTCCATTTCCAAGGAACTATAAGCCCTACACAAACCAAACTTTCACAGATGATGCATCTAGGGATGAACACTACCCGACTTGCTTCGGATGCTGGATCTGACCTATATTTTCCAGATGAGTGACCAGGTTAAAGTTTTTGGAGCAGGTCCATTCCTAAAGAACTATAAGCCCAGCTGTTTGAACCAAACTTGCATGAATGATGCATCTAGGGATGGACACTACCAGACTTGCTTCGGATGCTGGATCTGACCTATATTTTTCATTCCCAAGTAACTATAAGCCCTGCCTGAACCAAACTTGAATGGATGCTGCATCTAGGGATGCACACTTCCAGACTTGCTTCAGATGCTGGATCTGACCTACATTTTTATTCCCTAGTAACTATAAGCCCTACCAGAACCAAACTGATCAAATTTTCTACACATACAAATTTTCATGTTGCTTTATAATATATCCTCGGCGGGGCATTCATGTCCTATGGACATATTTCTAGTTTTATTTGAAAATTTGATTTACTCATTGCAAAGAAGAATTAAGTCAGACATTAATTGAAAATTTTCTTTTCATCAATTTTACAGATGTATGAAGGAGAACATGTGACCTGGTTTTCCTTGATTTCATTGGACGGTATAACCCTCTCCATCATCAATGAAGTTTATGAAGAGGTGGCTCTGGTCAGCTTGACTAGTCTACCGGCCAGCTGGGAGATCGAGGTCAAGAACAAATGGAAGATGTTGGAGGACATCACCTTGGTAACCTGGCTGGAGGACCAATGGAAGAATGGTGTGGATCAGGCCAGCTGGGATACCAGGATAGAGGTAGGGAATTATGGGTAATATGTAAGGCATGCTGGGACACCAGGATAGAGGTAGGGAATTATGGGTACTAATATGTATGCAGGTACCAAGATAAAGTTTGTGAATTATGGGTAATATGTGATGCAGATACATTTTGTACCAAGATAGAGGTAGAGATTTAAGAAATAAAGTCCGCGTTTTCGTGAATGTTGCAGAATAACAGACGAGGTCGAGAAATGTTGTTTGAAAGATAAAAGCCGAGGCTTTTATATTTCAAACAACATTTCGAGACCAAGGAGGTTATTCTTCATCATTCACGAAAACGCGGACTTGTTTTCTATTCTACCAGGTATGGTACAATTGCTAACTTAAGGATAATCGTTTCCTCTACAGAGAAATGAATTAAGTCACCATGTCTCGATTACACTGTTTCATTTAACACCAGAGGTAAAATGTGTTTGCTTACCTGTGTATAGAATGCAGATGATTTGAGCTTTCGTTACATTGAAAATATGCTCGTAATATGTATTGATCAGTTAAAATGAAATCAATATACAATAACAAAATCATGTTCCTGTTTTACCGCTAAAAGCACGTTGTTTAATCTGTAGGGAGGTCCGTGGAATAGCCCCGCTTAGCTATAAAAACCGACATTCATCAGCAATTTGATGCAATTTACAGTGTTTATACTGCAAAAGACGACATATCGATGCGGTCTAAACAAATATTTCATTCTACAGCCAAACATGCATTTGAATTGTTCAGATTTGATAAGTGTTATTGATCTGATAATTTTTGATGACGTTCGTGATTTATTGGAGAATAATGTCCGGCGGTTTCCTTTGATGTTTACAATAATCGTGGTATAATTATGGGTAATATGTGATGTAGATACATTTAATTTGTACCAACTGAAGATAGAGTTAAGGAATTATGGGTATATATGATGCAGATTTAGGTTTGTTTGCTTGATCTGTGGGTAATATTTAAAGTCGATTATACATGACCAAATGTAGGTGGAGAAAATTCCACTTAATATTAATATTTAATCTTTGTAAGCATTATGGATCTGAAACAGGATAGAAAGAACTATATGCGGTATATTGCATATATTTGCCCCCCCAAAAGTCAAATTTTGAAAACTTCCTGAAATGTGCTGAATTCAATAAATTGTATGAGAAATATAAATTAACAGAAATTATTATAGTGTCAAAGCAGTGTATTCACAATTTGTGTTTTTATGACCTCACAAACTAGTCCCTTTTTATATCCTTTTTTCAGAAAGAGGACAAAATGGACAAAATTTCAACAATTTTAGCTTTAAAATTTATAGAGCGCAAGTTTGTTCAGGAACAATATTGACATATTTCATTGATATTATCATTCTACAGATTATATCAAAATATTGATCCTGAATACAATGCGCTCGGTGACTTTTACTCCAAATATTGACAAAATATGTACATTTTTCTGTAAAATTCATAAAAAACTGAAATTTACGTCATGTTTGTGATGTCATTACGTACATATGGCGTCATTACTTATGAAAATATTCAGTGCTTTGAAGTCAGCATATACTCCCCTGTTTAAGAACTTAATTAAATATATCTCCATCAAAGTTTGATTTGCGGGGCAAATATTGCATGGTTATGACCGAATAAAGTTCTTTCTTGGAAGTTATTTTTTTTTTCATGATTGTGTGCAGGAAGATACATCTTTCTAAAAATGAGAGACATTATTGTAACAAGTGGATATTGTTGATATTTAGGTGGATTTTAAGAACATGAGAATGACAAAACCTTACATTGGAGATCTGAGGAGAGTTGCCTACCCTGGGCTGTATTTTCAGCATAGGATGTCAGAACACCAGACCCTGTTACATGCTAGAGTATACAAAATACAGGTACCTGTAGCTTAAATTTATAATGCCATTATACAGGTACATTTGAATATAATTTTGCCAGAATATACAAAATACAGGTACATTATACATAATATAGGTACTTTAAAGAGCAAGAGTCATCTTATGCATAAAATGGCCCTGTACTTATTCAATTAATTAACTATCACCCTCTTTCCCATTTCATATATCAAAATAAAGTAGACACTTGGTGCTTTTATTTTCTGTAATAAAATTTCATTTTGAGAATCCACATATTGGAAAGCAGGCTTTGAGAAATTACAATGTTCTTGAAATTTGCAGAAAACATGGGTATTTGACTACCTTCAGCAAAGAATTAAAATATGAGCCCAGCCCATGATCCAAAAAATAAAACATGTTTTCTGATTTTCAGAAACAGAGCTTTCATTATGTATATCCATATTTTGGATCAGAGGTTGTGCTCTATATAAAATATTGAAAAAATGCTTCAACTTTACATCATTTTCAAAGGAATTTACAGGATATGGGGAAAATTACATATTTTATGACGTCATAATGCAATGACTAGATGTGAAATTGCGTCACGATTAATAGATACATGGTAACCAATACTCCAAGTGATAAATACTGCATTTGCAACCTGGACTGAGCAGTTTTGATTTTTCAGAAATTCTCAGGGCCAAATAAGGCCCAAAATGGCTCTTGCTCTTTATAGTATTAATACATTAAATGTATTGTTAAACTAAAGGTAATAGAAGTTGAGAAAATTGAAGTATATTCTTGTGTACAGGTCTTCATGTAACGATGTGAGATTAGTGAACCTTAAGCTTAGCATTTGGGTATCTGAATCAAAACTGGCATCAACTTCAAATTTTCTCACATACTAGCTAATTAAACACAGTGGAATATGTGATTTACAGTTATGTAAAATCATAATTGTTTGTTTTAGATTGATAATCAGCTGTTAGATGCCTACCATCAGACTGTGTTAAGTTGTGTTCCCACCCCAGCCTACCTTGTCAAGAAAAAGGGACCTAAACCCTGTATAGAGTTCGGGATGATTAGACGAGTTGTACCTGAAAATAACGTCGATACATTTAGGTGAGTGTAGACAAAACTATATTGTTTGTTTGTTTGAATTTTGTTTAATGTCCCTCTTAAGAATTTTTAACTCGTATGGAGACATATTGCACCACCACTTGCCGATGGAGAGCTACAAATTTTGTCTCGTACTCAGCACTCTGAGGGCCATTGAGCAGGGAAGGATCATTTTTGTGCCAGCACCTACTGCGACACGGGACCTCAGTTTACATACGGTCTCATTTGAAGGACCGAACTGCACATCCAACATTAAAATCAGATTGATGAATTCAGGCAAATTTTGACAACAGGAATTTACATACCTTGGATATTGATATAACCAATCAATTCATTGCACATTTAAATAATTGAGCTTAATTTTTTTTTCTGCAGTTTAACATCCAGAGTACATTACCGGTATAGAAAATATAGATATTGTAGATTATTATTATAAAACATTCACTAACAGATTCTTTCTTCTCTCCCACTCAAATACAGTATCATGTATACATACACATACCTGGTTTATATATAATTAGATAGTTATATAATATAAAGAATGTGTCTATTCCATTTGATATGTGGATGCATATAATGTATATGGCGCATATATCTGATTATTTTTCAAATAAGTTGAAGATGTTATATCATGACTGTATAAAAATGACCATGTTTTTTTTTTTTAACTGGATGTCCTCCATATTTAATGCAAATAAATATTAATTATTTTTCAAATGTAGTATTTACAGATTATATACAATTTCTAGATTGTTATTTATAACAATATTTTATTTATTTATTTATAGTATTTTTACTGTTTTACAAGCAAAATGATATGACATTTAAAGCTGCAGTGTTTTCATTACCAGAAATGCCTAATATAACAAAAATTGGATAAATTATTGAGTTTGATTAATAGACAAATGAAAAGCTTTTTTTTTTTTTGCTTATGAAAGGAAATTTTGAATGTACAGCAACAATGAAATGAATGATTTTAATTTTCAGACAGTTTCAGTTGATCCTTCAGGAGCTGAGATTGGCCGTAGACTGGGGTTTTATTGAGTCTATTCAGGATACATTCGCGGATTTGATGCCAACAGAAGCTACTGAGGTAAAATTTTATGTCTATATTCATATATACATTTTACAGTTTAATTTCTGAGATCTCATAATGGAATTACAAACTTTGAAATATCCAATATTTTGACTTTCTAACATCTGCAGTAAAGATGTCTCTTTTATACACCAAACTGATGAAAACAAAGTCAAAAGTTAACTGTATGTCAAGCATGTTGAATTTTCTTTCCCCAGATTGCTAAATTACAATCGGACATTCTGGTTGCTCAGCGCCCTCTACAGGAAGTAGCTGAAGTCATGGTAACAGTTACATATCAAAATTATAACAGTTATTTCAAGAGAATTATGAATTTCCTCAGTTTTTTTTTTTATTTAATAGGTATAAAAATTCAATAAAATATACTGCATCCTTGTAAAATCTGTTTTAGGTTGAGAAACGGCCACATAGAATTTTCTTTGAGATGTTCAAGATTTCTCCAATCAAGGTTGTTATCAGTTCTGACCCTTGATTTCTTTGCATTATACCCATAATATAATTTTTAAATCCTTTTAATAAAATAAATATATTTTTATTTTGTTAATTGTAAGTTTCTTATTGGAACTTTGTATTTCTAGGTCCATGTCAGTTTCTCTTTACGGGGAACCCCCCACCTGACTCGTGATGTCCAGCCAAGTGTAGCATCAGACATCAAAGGATTCCTCCGTAATTCTATTGGAGCGACCTTCACTGAGGTCAAGGACATTGAACTCAAGTAAGAGATAGTAAAAAAAAACTTTGATAAAACACGATGTCCTCTGTAAACTTTGGCATGTAAATAGCTTTGTTATACTGTGGGATGGATGTTATAGTTTGTATTTCTCTAACAGACTGGATTTCTTTGAGTGGTGGGGTGTCCTTCTGTATTGTCTCTGACAGACTTGGTTTCTTTGAGTGGTGGGGTCTGCTTCTGTATTGTATAATTTGTATTTCTCTGACAGATTGGGTTTCTTTGAGCGGCGGGGTGTCGTCCTGTCCTCCCTACAGATGCAGACCCAGGCCCTCTCTCACTACAGACAGCAGCTGATGCTACAGATCTATGTAGTTATATTTGGTCTAGATGTTCTAGGAAATCCCTATGGGCTCATCAAAGACATCACAGAGGGACTAGGAGAGCTTTTCTATGAACCTTTACTGGTAAGAGGGTTGTTTTTATTTCCCCCCCCTCTGTATTTTTTTTACTCAATGACATAAAGAGATGCCACCACAAGGGTCATGAAACAGGTCAGAATTTGTACTCCTTTTCTGTGGTTCCAGTAAGGAGTACAAATTAAATCTTTGTTTTAAGACTACAGAGGAGTAATTAAAGTGAAAATTGATTCTAATGGGACGATTATTTCGAATAGGTTTAACAGCTAAAAATCTCGGAAGTGTTAAACAAATTATTTTAAATATGAAAACCTCCATCTGATTTACTCTCAGACTGATAATTAACAGGACACGATTCAAGGAGAGGATGCCTTCACCAGTAATATGGTCAGGGGCTTTGAGAATGCCATGGGACATATTGTAGGTAAGAGAAATGTTCTCAGTCCTTAAAATGAATAGTTTAAAATAATCACAGACCATGATAATTTCCTTCAAGATAGGCCCTGTCTTTTATGCTTATCTTTGATTGGTTTTTATAGGAGGTACAGCTAACTCTGTTGCCAGGATTACAGGAACACTGGGGAACACGCTGGCTTACTTATCCATGGATGATGAGTTCCAAAAGGTAGGGACTTTTCTGCTTTGCTCCTTCTCATTTCTTCTTTCCTGGATACATTGAGGTACTGTAGAATTAAAAGATGTAGTAAAAAAATTCTCTCTTTTAAATACACTCTACACAGGTCAAAATGGATGTTTGCATGACATTTAATTTTCCAATGCATAATCATTATTGATCATGTAGAACTAATGTCTTGCCATGCTTCAAACATTTAAAATGATCAAGAAAATAATTTTTTGAAAAGCTGCATTATTCTGTACATTTAATGAAGTTTGTAGAATTGGATTTAATTTACTTTGTCATGACATTGTAGAGAAGAGTGCGTCGGTTACAGCAGCAGCCTCGGAATCTCCCACACAGCATGGCCATGGCGGGGAAGGGTTTCCTGTCAGGGATGAAATTTGGTCTGTTAGGAGTGGTGCTAGATCCTGTACATGGTAGGCTGTATTTTTACTATGGTTAAGAATAGACTCTTAATCGTATTATTTAGAATTTTAGTTTGAGAAAATAGTAAAATAACATAGAAATAGATTGACTGTTTATAATAAATGAAAAGGATTACATTTTTATTTTTGAATTTTTAAATTAACATCTATTGGAGCTTTGAATTTCTTTAAGAAAAAAAACAACTTCATTGGTTTATGAATTACATATTAAAACACATTCTGTAATTCATACAATTTTAATATACTTGTATATACCTGTACCTTGAAACTTTGGACTTGTGCCTTAAGCTGCTTTGTTGAATTTCCTTCATGTTTTCATTATGCTAAGTATATTTTATATTTATCTTTAGGTGCTTCAGAGGAGGGGGTTGAGGGGTTCTTTAAGGGAATCGGTAAGGGGTTACTGGGACTGGTCACTCAGCCCCTGGGAGGTGTGATGGACATGGTCAGTCTGGCCTTTGATGGAGTCCGCAGGTAAAACAAATAGTTATACATACCTTACATATTGGTCATTTATAAAATATAGTCAAATATACTATGACCTTTTTTGTTGAAAAAAAAATTAAAAGAAAAATATGTTTCTTAAACACATGTGGTGTATTTATACTTGAACTTTTTTTATTAAAAATTTCATTACAGTAACTTGGTTTTCTATCTAAGCCCTAGCTAGGCTAATAACATATATATATATATATATATATATATATATATATATATATATATATATATATATATATATATATATATATATATATATATATATATATATATATATATATATATATATATATATATATATATATATATATATATATATATATATATATATAATCTGTATACATATACCTGCACATGTGCTTAGTAGTATATCCTTTTATTTATACTATATCTTCCTGAGATCCATTGAATCCAATAGTTTTTTTTTGTTTTGAAAATTGATAGTTTTTCTGTCTTTTTTTTCCTTGACAGGTCTGCTGAGAATGATGTAGTAGCCATAAGAATGAGACTACCCAGGTTTATTAACCCTTATCATGTAGGTTGAAATTCACAGTTCCTTTGGATTACCATCAAATTGTTTATAACCATGGTCTTTAAATATTGATTAAACATAGCCAATTAATGTTATTATCAAATGACAGATACAAATACATTTCTTTTCAAAAGAATATTTTATTAAATTAAATACAATATGATTTATCTTCTTTCCCAGGGTTTGGAGCCCTACTCGTGGTACAGGGCCCAGGGTAACTTTATCCTACACAGACTCCGAGATGAGCAGCGATCCTCCGGGATCTTTGTAGACTTCGCTCCTCTTAGTTATGATGACAGAGCAGACCTACTGTTTATCACTGACAGGTCAGAGTTCTCTTTTACACTTACATTCAATTTCATTCACTTTAAAATGCAGACAGGACATTGATTCTTTGCTTTATAATATTTGTAACAAGATGCTTGTGAATAATTCCCTTATTATATACTTATGCAATTGTATCTTATAACAGATTTAAATTTTAATTTATTTCCCATTACATATGAATATTAAAATTCAGAGCTTCTGAATTTGATATTTGATTATGTTATAAGAAAATTAATCTTAATATGTAAAATGCGTTTTTACAGAACAATTTTGAGCTTGTCAAAGAATCGGTTTTCCCCTGGGTATGACGTGAAGTGGGAAGTAGAACGGGAGAGGATTATGGGAATTCCAGAGGTGACAGAAAATAAAATAGTTCTTACTCTGAAGGTTAGTTTTGTCTAGAGACTTAACTTAAGATATACATGTACTAGTAATCAAATATACAAACTCAAAATCAAGTTATAATTATTGGCACAAGGTACTAATATTAACTTTTATACAGTGTGAATATTCTTTGAAGTTGAATATATATTTTCTTCAGTTTTGTATCATTTTGACTATAGAAAAACTAGTAAACTTATTTTGCTATCACAAGTTTATGTATCCAAAAAATATATCAAGCTTCTAGTATAATTATATGAAAAAAATTCAATTTAAATATTCCCACAGTTAAAAAGATCTAGACTAACAGGTAAGAAAACGTTCAGGGTAGATAATAAAAATGGATTACTTTTCGTTTTGAAGGACAAGAAGGGTTCATTATTCTCTGGGAGTACAATAGAGATCTCTAGTCCTAACCCTGAAATACTGAAGTGGATCCAGGATCGCATGGAGCATATTGTCAGACAACAGATCTAAGCAGTAAGTTACAAAGTCTCGTGGAAGTTTTTGAGCAAAGAATTGTTTTCAACGTCTGAACCTGTTGATACTGTTTACATGAAGTCTGAACCTGTTGATACTGACTTACATGAAGTCTGAGCATGTTGATACTGACTTACATGAAGTCTGAACCTGTTGAATTAACTTACATGAAGTCTGAACCTGTTAATGCTGACTTACATGAAGTATGAACCTGTTGAATTAACTAACATGAAGTCTGAGCATGTTGATACTGACTTACATGAAGTCTGAACCTGTTGATACTGAGATTCTGTCCTGACAAGTAATCCTCGTCATTGTCAAACACATATGCCCCCGCTGACACGGCTACATGACCCACTCGACCCAAGATGTTCGAGATCAGTCCATCAGCTTCATCTGTCTCACTATAAATAGAAATAGGTCATATATAAAATGACAAATCAGTTCAAAGGCTCACTAGGATATTTAAGAAAAGTGTTAGTTTTATTGATATGATGTGTACAACTCATTTTTTTCTTTTTTAATTCAAGATCATAATAATTTATGAGTCTCCAACTGCATATTATATACTTATTAAAAATAATATGTCTAAATTTTAAAACCTTTTAATTTCCAGTCCATTTGCATCCACAGTGTCAACATCACAAGCTGTAGGATTCTCTCCATCCTTGTACACTTGACAACACTCTATATTTTCTTGGTGAATCTTTAAATAAAAAAATATATTTTAGTTTCTTGTAAATACATTATCCTGATGATTTTTCAATTTGAAACAAAATGTGTGAATGTAACCCCTACTGATTACAGAAAATACATTACTTTGTATACCTACATATTGTATCAGACAGAAATAAGAATATTCTTATATTAATTTTTTTAAAGAACTTATTCAGATTTTTTCTACATTTATTCCCTGTATATGCAGACATTAAAATTGCACAGTCAGTAACTTCAACTTACACAGAAACTGTTAAGGTTAACTACATATAAGTTGCTAGTCTTGTTTCTATTTACCTTGACATCAGGATGCAGTGTCACTGAGGCATTGACACCAAGCTAAGTCATAAAGAGAATGCAGAGAATTAAATTCTTATTACTACTACTGTAACATTACAAACTTTAAAATTTATGACCAACAAAAATCATGAAAAATATTAAAATTTACATATTAACTACATGAAACTGAGTCTAAAATCTCATCTTGTATTATCTGTATTATCAATTAGCTGAGGTTAGTTATTATTTTTTAAGCAAAAAAATTTCCTTGTCCTGATAATATACCAAAATCGTCTAAAACCTTGTTATTTATCTGTAGTGCTGGTAGATTAACTGTGTCCATTTCCAAAGTCTCAGGTGCTGTCATGGCCTAATAATAAAAGTAAAATAACAGGATTATCTTTTTTAAATCAAATTATTCCTTTATTTCATTTAAAGACCCAAAAATATTGTAAAAAGGTTAAGATAGGGGTTCACCGACATATTAAAATGTAACATTTTCTGCTTTTAGGCAAAATTTGGAAAGATAGTTGATCCTAAGCAGCCATTATGTAGTTTTACCTGTATTATTACCTTGTTAATATCAATCAGTACATCCATGGCTTTACGAAAGACATTCAGTAGTTGGTTCTGTGAGGCCATCATATATTTACACCTGTATACATGTAATTACCTTATTAATGTCAGTCAGTACATTTATGGCCTGTGGGGTGACATTAAAGAGGAGTTGGTCCTGTGAGGCCATTATATAATTACCTTGTTAATGTCAGTCAGTACATTGATGGCCTGTGGGGTGACATTAAGGAGGAGTTGGTCCTGTGAGGCCATTATATAATTACCTTGTTGATGTCAGTGAGTACATTTATGGCCTGTGGGGTGACATTGAGAAGGAGTTGGTCCTGTGAGGCCATTATAAAGTAATAGGACTGAGGAACATCCTCTCCGGCCTCTCCCTCCTCTATAGTGTCCTGTTCTGATGTCATCAAAGGTGCATCAACCTCATCCAGGTCTGCTGTAAGTTTTAGATTGAGACTGAGATTGTTTACTATTTCAATATTCAATTTCATTCTCTTTTTTTTCAAGTCAGTATTGCATATATACCACCTTAATATGATTATGGTCTGAATGTTGTTTGTTTGTTGTTGTTTTTTTTACAGAAATTCCAAGTGAAAATAATTTTGATATTTTTATAAAAACAAGAGGCCCAGGGGCCACAGCGCTCACCTTAGCACCTTCATTGTTTTTTCGGTTTAATTTACATGAAAACAGTAGTAATTAGGTGTGAAAATGGCCGTAATCCAAGGCCTTCGCAATCGAAATCTCCACTAACTAGATAGCGGTCACGTGGTACGATACGTCAAAGGTGTCAATTCTCGAACAGCTGATCGTAAGGATTAAGAGATCAAACCGATTTTAAAGATAAATAAAACAAGTCTACGCCATGAAAGACAGAAGTTACGACATTGACGGTATTCCCTCGGTTATGGATGTTTAACTCTACATGTTTTTCCCCCGGCAAATAGTATTAATGGAGAAAATTCAGCAACAAGTAGGAGGAAGGCGACGACGAAGCCTGTGACAACCCATGGCACCGGCTAAATGGAACTATCTGGTGCGTTAAATCTTCGTAATTTTTTTTTAATGTTTTAAAGTTTATTTTTTCCCAAAAATGTAAATTAATTAACCTATTTTGTCTTAATAATAAAAAATCTTAGCGAACTAAAACGTCAGTTCTTTATAACCGGACTCCATTATTAACTATAATTCTATGCAACCTCTGAGATATTGTTGTTTCTCACAATGTTATTTTACTCATAATATGTATTTCTATAATTAGAAATAATATTATAATTGATTTTAAAATCCAGGTGTGATTATGGAACTTGCGATGTGATGAGGACTACAGTAGAGTGTATTTGTTGCACAAAGATTTCAGCTATTGACAACATCAGAGATTCTTCTGACTTGGAGGGCATAACCAATCATCAGAGTTTTATTGATAGCTGCTTAAACCTTCGAGTTTTCGAAGTTAGCCTGTATGACTACATCCAGTCTGAAGGACCAATTGATGATAATGAGCTTAACAATGAGAAAGTATTTTTTAAACTACAGATTGGAATAAGAGAAAAGGTCCCATTAATCAATTTACACCGATACCAGTTTGGAATTTCACTTTTAATCGTCATTCAGTACTTCATTTATTTCTCAAAACAAGTTCTGTGAACTACTATACATAATGTACTCATTCATGAATGAAATGTAAAGAGTTTTGAAGATTCAAACATTTATTCACATTGATGTAATGTCTACTGACAAGAGATAATTTCATTTATTGACTGCATTTTAATAAGTAGATTATTCATATAAATAGATTTTTGAAATAAATAGATTAATTTACTCATGAAAAAAAAACATGAAGGTATACATCTAATCAACAACAGATAAAAATAACAATAAACAGTATTATACTGCTGCATAATTCAACAAACAATAACTGACAATGTCATTTTTCATTCAGGATCTACAGATATGTGCTTACAAGAGATTTGTTTTATGAATTTGGCAACGACTAGGCAAAGGGAATCGAAAGGTCCTCCCACCATGCGTAGTGTCAGAAATTAGGAACACATTCCAATCGGAGCACTACACTGGCCAATATCCTCGGCCAACATGAAAGTATTCAAGGACAGACCCTGGATCGACGAATGGCGATGAGGTCCTCTTTCACGCATTCTTCAAATCCTGATGTCAGGGACTGTAGGCGGTAAGCGAGGAATCTGTGAGCATCATCAGTGGACAGTGTGTACGTAGGATGTTGTCTTCGCCTCTTACAAAGATTCAATCTGAGGCATCTACATATTCTACAAAAAAAGACATAAAGCATGAATTTCTATTCTTTAGTGACATTTAGCATGAATTTTAATCATTAGTGACCTTTGTACGCTTAAATATTGGTTTATTGTAGAATATGAGTGACATGTGACTGTCAAATAAACTTTACATGTGTACAGAAAAAAAAATAAATGTTTAAAATTATTTTTTTTTCTATGACCATTTCAAACACATAAATGAACTCGAGTAAGAAAGCATACCATATGTAACAGCTGTCTTTCTGGGCTTTTTTAAAAACAGCCTGTGTCCCTCTCTTCCCTTTTGGGTAGCATATCTGCCATCTAGCTTGTCCTCCCTTGGTTGTAGCTTGGTGACATTGCCCATTTTCATTGAAATGGAGTGCTGAGACACAAAGCCTGCAAAACAAAGCAATATATATATATATATATATATATATATATATATATATATATATATATATATATATATATATATATATATATATATATATATATATATATATATATATATATATATATATATATATATATATATATATATATATATATATAGCTAATTTTCAAAGCAGGGAAAATTTTATACATGTCATAATCAATA
The DNA here is from genome assembly GCA_003671525.1 of Saccostrea glomerata. Classification (NCBI taxonomy): domain Eukaryota; kingdom Metazoa; phylum Mollusca; class Bivalvia; order Ostreida; family Ostreidae; genus Saccostrea; species Saccostrea glomerata. Next base: position 4,577 of record PRKT01000577.1, on the reverse strand, counting down.
AAACTGAACTGTAGCTCTTAATTTATATTGTCTTATAATTTAATAATAAATCTAATAATTAGATAAAGAACTAAATACGACAATTTCCATTTCACAGTACACGTGTTCTCATTTATGTAATTATCATAATCATTAAAGACAACAGGCCCATGGGCCACATCGCTCACCTGAGAAGCTTTGATCATTCTGTTCTTTACTACATTTCCCCCTTGTAATACATATTGTGGCCCCACCCTACCCCATTAATCATAATCTAGACAATTAAAAAATCCCAGGATGCTTCCACATAAGTTTCAGCTTTTCAAAGATTTTTCAATATATATTTCTATGTAAAACTTTTATTCCCAATTGTGGCCCCGCCATACCCCCCCCCCCCCCCCCCCCCCCGGAACATGATTTGAACAATTTAGAATCTACACTACATCAGGATGCTTCCACATAAGCTTCAGCTTTTTTGGCCAAGTGGTTCTTTAGAATAAAATTTTCAAAGATTTCTCCTAAATATTTCTATGTAAAATTTGATTCTCCATTGTGGCCTCACCCTACCCTTGGGGGTCATGATTAGAAGAATTTAGAATCTACACTACCCCAGGATGCTTCCACATAAGTTTCAGCTTTCCTGGCCCTGTGGTTCTTGAGAAGAAGATTTTTAAAGATTTTTTCTATATATTTCTATGTAAAACTTGGATTCCACATTGTGGCCCCGCCCTACCCCCCGGGTCATGATTTGAACAATTTAGAATCCAGGATGCTTCCACATAAGTTTCAGCTATTCAGCTATTCTGGCCCAGTGGTTCTTGAGAAGATTTTTCAAGTTCTTTTGTGGCCCTGCCCTACCCCCAGGGGTCATGATTTGAACAAATTTAGAATCTACACTGCATCAGGATGCTTCCACATAAGTTTCAGCTTTTCTGGCACAGTGGTTCCCGAGAAGAAGATTTTTAAAGATTTGTCATATATATTTCTATATTCAAACTTTGATTCCCCATTGTGGGCCCGCCCTACCCCCGGGGTTCATGATTTGTATAATTCAAAATCTACACTACTCCCGGATGCTTCTAATTAAGTTTCAGCTTTTCTGGCCCAGTGGTTCTTGAGAAGAAGATTTTTCAAGTTTTTCCCTATACATTTCAATGTAAATTTTTGATTCCACATTGTGGCCCCGCCAAATCCCCGGGGGTCATAATTTGAACAATTTAGAATCTACACTACATTAGGATGCTTCCACATAAGTTTCCGCTTTTCTGGCCCAGTGGTTTTTGAGAAGAAGATTTTTTAATGAACACACCCTATTTTTGGCATTTCTTGATTAACTCCCCTTGTTATGGGATTTGGCCCTTCATTTTAACAATTTAAATTCCCCTTTACCCAAGGATACTTTGTACCAAGTTTGGTCAAAATTGACCCAGTGGTTCTTGAGAAGAGGTCAAAAATAAGAAAACTTTACGGACGGACAGACGCACGGACGGACGACGGACACAATGTGATCAGAAAAGCTCACTTGGGCCTTCGGCTCAGGTGAGCTAAAAAACACAAGGGCGTCCCGAAAACTAGACAATTTTTATTGTTCGTGTCGTTGGTCATTTTTAGTGCTTTATATAAATTTCCATCCGTGACCTTGTATCTACTTTGTAGATCCGACATTTAGGATATACAGTGTTGTTGGTTATTTAGTGCTTTATATATATATATATATATATATATATATATATATATATATATATATATATATATATATATATATATATATATATATATATATATATATATATATATATATATAGTACACATATAAAAATGAATTTATAAATACATTTCAAAAGAATTCCTATCATTTATTTAATTTTAAATATTTGTGGATGATAATGGTTATTTATGATAACAATAGAATGATTAAAAAAAATCTTGTCAACATAGCTGAGTAGAAGAAATGGGTGTTTTTTGGCGCAAATGTGTTAAAAACACTATTGTACACCTTCAAACTATACGTCTGGTAGAGAGTGGACGACTTGCTGATATCGCACAGCAGGAACTTGCTCTCTACCACATACCTGAAGAGGTTGTGGGCCCTGGATTCTGTAATTTAAATTGATTCATTCTTCTTTAGATTTCATTCTTTACTTTATAACAATGGTGAGAATTTAAAACTTGATGACATTTTCAAGATTTTTTTTTTTTATCTTACAATACTATGAATTTAGTATTTACCTTCTCTGAGCAACATTGGATCCTCGTTAAGGAGACCGTGTTCAAAATGGTCATGCTGGTTGGAAACATGCTCACCAAGGGAGGACCATTTCTGCATTTTCAGGTCACAGCTTACACAACCGGAAGCAGCAACCCAATAACAATGGTTGACAGCGGACTTGATCAAGGGTTGAATAGTGCCACAATCACTCTTCTTTGATGCACCTTCCAGTTTCTTTAAAATGCCTTGATAATACAAAAATAGTTTACATGTATTTATAAATAAAAAAAACATTGCACAATTTACTCTAATTTAATGTATACTTCTAATCTTTGCATCATGTAGTTCCAACTATAGGAAAGTAGTCCATATAAATAAATTTCTAGATTCACTAGATAATTGCCCGCGCAAGCGCGGGAAATTGAATTTATACATAGAACTTTACCATTTACAATAGAAAATTAAATATATTGTAGTTGGAAGTTGTAGATTTTACTGACAGACAACAGACTTATAGAGGGAAGAAATACTTGGTTCAAAAGTCCGCATGAAAGAAATGTACCTCACCGTTCCCACCCACTTTTTGTGAAAACTTGAAAAAAATGCTTTAATTAACGTTTATTTCTTCAAAACTTCATGCAATGTTATGGATATTGCACTTCAAATGTTCTTATTTCATTTTCATGAATGATAAAAGCAACGAATATACATAATATACAAATAAATTGATTTTGGGGAGTTGGGGAGGGATTACGAAAACTCGTAATATAGTCTCTTACATCTGCTATATTACGCTTATTCGTAATTTAACTACATTACGAAAAATTGTAATATAAGTTTTATATTACGATAACTTGTAATATTATGCTTTCTCGTAATCTTACGTTTTTTCGTAATATTACGAATTTTCTTATTGGACTGGACTGTTGGAGAAAGACTTTTTTTAGAGAGAAAAAAAACTTAAAGCCTTAGGTCAAACTTTATAGCTGTAATTAATAGTATTTGAACAATAATTTTATAATAGTAATTAATAGTATTTGAACAATACCTTATTGGTAAGTTTTCTCTCTTATTGAACGCAATTAAGTTGATTACATATTGTACGTCGGATTCGTTACCACGATGCTCTCAGTACGGAAAATGCAGTTTTTACCGATAAACTCATAACAAACACACATACATACACTATATAGCTAGTTTAGTCTTTCGATATATGTATTTCCTGTATTTAAAATAGTTTCCTTTGTCGCTCACTCATCTTCAACTTCTGATACCTCGTTGTCGGATTTCCATGAAATGAAATCGTATACTCTTACTGTCCAACGCTTAATCTCCATGTACCATTTGTTTACTTATGTCATCCTTGTATCAATAAATATTAGTGTTTTTCCCGGCAAAAATATGTTTCTGATAAATTCCAAGCATATTTTGCTCGTTTTTACAAAACTATTGTTTTTATTGTATTTTAATTTAAATAACATCGTTTGTTGTAAAACTATTAAATCAAATAACCCGTTAATTACAATATTTATAATCATTTCTTGATTAAAACAATGTAGCAAAAGGGACGTGATGTTCTAGAAGTTTCCGTCAATATTGAGATCGGTGATTGACGAAAAAAAATTACACTTTTCTCTTTTTAATTGGTTACCACAACTTATTTCTTTTATATCAATTAAATCAAGTTTTGATTGAATAATTCAGTGATGACATTTTATGAAATGTCAGTTTCATTTAAATTTGTCAGTATAGCTTAGATCCGCCAACCGGAAACGCCACAATACTCACGTTGATGCTATTTTATGGCTGTTTTCAGAAAATTGAAGTAGACTTTTAATTTTATGTACGATACTTACTATCCGAGTGAAATCTAAATATAGTCATCTTGTATGTAGTGTAGTATTAGAGGTGTACATGTAAGTAAGAACTCTTGTGCACCCGTTTCGGAGTTTATTTGCAAAATTTATTAATTTATAAGTATAGATTTGAAGAATGGACTCGCAGGTATGTTGAGGTTACAACCAAATATTCTACTTGCCTATATGATATGACGTCATAGTAAGCTATATGACGTGAAGTTAAGAGATAACATTTCTTAAAATCGATATCTAAGATTGATTTGAGGTCGTAAAAATGAATCAAAATATACAGAGGTATAATATAAACAGAATGTTGTCGTTTCTGGGTCTTTGTAGTTACGAGGGTTGTCCGAAAAAGTTGTAGACAATGGTTATAACTTTTTTAACACGCAACCAATACTAACGAAATGTTGCATAGACATAATACATTCAATGTTCTTTAAAACTGTGAATTCTTAAATATTTATCTTTCATATTAATTATATTGGGATGATTTATATGAAGGCCGAATGGTCTGTCGGCGCACGACC
>PRKT01000576.1:330068-340654 GCA_003671525.1 Saccostrea glomerata | reverse complement strand
CCTCACCATTGACCTTAACAGTAGCAAACAATTCCACATAAATTTTATTGTCTTCGTCTTTATCGTACTGATTGGTAGCCCTGCATGCTGTCCGGAGGTTTGCAGTCTGTTGGTCTTCTCTTGGAATTGCTGGTAGGCGTGAGATATAAGCGCTAGGTTATCCGCAAGTTGAGAACCGATTCCAGTGGATTCCCCTTTGAGAGTATTCTGCATGATCCAATCGATGACAAAGTGCGGTAATACTGCAGACATTACGCATCCTCGTCTGACTCCATTTTTAACATCGAAGAAGATGTCATTGTGTACTACTGAGCATCTGAGGTTGTTATAAAAGTTCTTGATCAGGTGGAACTGTTTAGATGGAATACCATAATGACGTAGGGGTCTCCAAAGGCCATATCGGTGTCTGCTCTCGAAAGCTTTTTCAAAGTCCATAAAGTTTACATTCTGTACAGTTGCCTCTGCCACTCTGTGCACTGCTCTATGGTGCTGCACAGTGCAAAGATCTTGTCAGTACACACTCGATATTTCCTATATCCTGCTAGCTTTTCCTCAATACAGCGTCAACAATTTTTAACATTCTTTTGATGATGATCTTGGCCAGAATCTTAATTGACACGGACAATAGAGTGACACCCCCCACCCCCAGTTGTTACAATTGTTAGGGCTCCTTTCTTTTGGGATCTTGATAATCATCACATTACATCAGTGATCAGCCATCGGATACTTTCTCTCCGTCACACACAGCTGTGAACAGTGATTGGGGGATGGTGACTGCTATTCCAGGATCTGCTTTAAGTAGCTCTGCATTAAGATTGTCTCGCCCTGGTGACTTCTCGTTCTTAAGGGTATGCATTATCTCATCAGTCTCGGCATCTTCTATGGCTTCTGAATTAACACCTGTTTCAATAAAGTAGTTCGTGAAAGTGTTTAGCAAATGTCCCTTCTTATTCTTTTTTTGTTGTCAGCAGTGTTCCGCGTTAGTCCTTGTTACGAATTCCTGTGTTTTCTCTAAATTTACCAATTTGTTCTCTCTCCTTTGCCCTCCCTGTGCCGCCGCTGCCTCTGCCTCAGTTGTAAATACAGCCCGTCTTGCCTCCCATGCAGTTGTGGGTACTTGATCTGCAGTATCTTTTTTCTTGACTTCCTTTCTCTCCTCTTTAACAATCAGAATCACCTGTTGGATACAGTCTTTGTTGGTGTTTTTCTTGTCAAGACAAGGTCTCTTCGCTGCTTTCAGTATACAATTTGACCACTTGCTTCAGTGTGTTTTCCACAATGGTCTCCTCTTCATCCGATATTATATTGCAAGATTTGGAATACGTTTCTTAATCGCTGATGAAGGCAGCTTTCACAGTGTTGTCCCTCAGTCTGTGTCAGTCTCTGAATGTCAAAACGTGCTTGAGAGTTAGGCCTTGCCTCAGTTTTTTTTTTTTCAGTTTGATCTTGTTGAGTGCTGAAACCAGGTGATGGTCACTGCCTACGTCTGAAGTCTCCACATGCAATCGGATTTTCTCTGTCTCTGACTTTGAAAGTTGTCTTTGTCTTCATCGCTACTGTCAGTTGATGTATAGCATTGTAGTAATGTTTTGTGTTGTGTTTGTCCTTCAGACTTTTGCTAATCAATCTATTATTTATGGGCTTCCATTCCAGCAGGCACCGATCTACACCTTTTAAGAGTATGATGGCTACTTCCTCATGTAGCTTGTCATCTATTCCAGAGAAGAGGAGAGTTTTTTTTTCTGGTGGTGGTTTTCATCTTTCTAGATCCATTCCATCTGCTTTTACTCACTCCTGAGACACAGGGATTAAATTGTGGCATCTAAGATGTTACCTGTGCCAGCTTGCCTGTGAAGTGAGTTCACAAAGTACAATTTACCTGCATACATATGTATGATGCGTGGATTCATCCATCCATTTTTGTGTTTGTGTGTCCTTAAATGCGTAGCAAAATCAATTTTAGTTTAATTTTTTTTTAAAAGAATACAGAAAAACTATTCTTACTGAGTATATAAAAATAGAAGTAACTGTTGAATACTTTCAATGATTGAGTAATACCACCAACCACCAATAAAAACCTTCCTTCTTGAATTTAATCAATTGTTCTCGTTTGATAACGAAAATTGTTTAATCTTTACAGTAGAGTTTAATAAATATGTGCACCTTTTTCAAACTTTTCTGCATCTAAAAATACAAAAGAGAGGCCTTGAACAAGTTTTTAATCATTTCTGTTATTATATCCCCCGCTTAAATAGCGGGAGGGTATATAGTAATCGGTATGTCCGATTGTCTGTACGTCTGTTTGTCCGTCTGTTAAGCTTTGGGGTACCCATCTCTTCTCCGCAATTCCTCTCATACCACTGAATGAAATTTTATGAAGTCCAATATTTGATGAAGTTCAACATTTTATTTTTGCTATAAACGTCTCAGAAATTTTATATTTGTTCATTGTGTGTTCATTGTATGTTAGGGTTTCAACGTAAGATATCCCTGAGTTTCCATCGAGCTACATCTTATGATAAATCCATTTGCAACTTCTCGGGCCTTTCCGACTAGTGGAAAAACGACCTCGAATGTATAAGATAGAGGCCAAGACAACCCCCTTTTCACGGTCTTTGAAATAAATGCATGGAGTCTTTTTATCTTTGGAATATGGAGGTTAACTTCATTCAATGTAATAATGTTACCCCAAATATACTATAGAAATGACTTGTAACTACGTCTATCCTATATTTGAATAAACAGGAAATGTATAGATATATAACATTCTGTGATGTTAATTCATTCGATGTGTTTTTCCGACCTCTGACGGAAAGCTTAAGACCCGAGATGATGCGATTGATGATACATCTTAAGGATACCTACAACAAACAAATTTTCTTATCTTCCGCATCAGAATTTAACACTACATTTTTCCAGAATTTGCAGTGTTTGGTTCTAATTTTATAAGACCGGAAATTATAGTTATTGTAAACATGTACCATGTGCACAGAACGAAGTCCGCGGGAAATTTACTAGCAAGTCCAAGCATTGAGCTCACTAAATGATACCCCCCTCTCCGCCTCCGATATGAATATAATGGCAGTGCCTATATTTTGCTATAGGAAACCCAAAATATGTGTCGGATCAAACAGTGCAATAGGAGTGCAAAATGACAATATGTAATAAAGATTGGATGAAAGGCTCATCAAATGCCATTCAGTGGTATAGAAGGAGTTGAGGATAAGAGATCGGTACCCCAAAGCGTAACAGACAGATAGACGGACGGACAAACCCAAATAAATATCCCCCACATTCAGTGAAAGCGGGGGACAAGCTACTGATATATCATGCAGGGTTCACCATCGAAAGATATTTTATTGTGTCACAATTTTTTTGTTTAGCAATAATATTCCTGACCGGTATTTTCGCAGTCAATCTCGTAATCAATCCACTATCCCTTTCATTAGAGAAGTATACATGCATACACATTTTTGAATCGACTATTAAAAGCACAACAAATAGTATGATCTTGCTCATTAATAAAAATATATTGATGGATATTGATAAAATTTCAATGTCTTCATATAGGCTACAGTTAAAGTATATCATTGAGGAAGTTTGCATTATTCAAATTCCTCAAAGCCAGGACTATATTTTTCGAGGCAAAGCCGAGGGAAATAGTCCTGGACAAGCGGTACAGGAATCTTCCAAACTACCGCAATGATATACTTTTTTGTCCCCCGCTTTCACTGAAAGTGGGGGATATCAATTTGGGTCTGTAGGTATGTCCGTCTTTCTGTCTGTCTGTAACGCTTTCGTTTCCACGCAATATCTCGAGAACCCTTTGAGCTTTTCTTTGTTTTAATAAATGATAGTATACGGCATGTGAATTTTAAAACGTCTCGCTTACACTTAATAAATCTTAACATCCGTATTGGCATATTTTGTTTGCTTCAGTATACATGTATACATTTAATAATTCTACAAGTTCAGCCAGAGGGATCCGACCCCCCACCCCCCGAACTGCGCATGGTTTACTTTTTTCACTAAGCGGGGGACACAAATTCTCTGAATAAGCTTGTTTACAGATTTGTTTTGAGTGGATGGATGAAGTTCAAATTCTATCATGCTTAAATGTATCGAAAATTCGTTTGTAGCAGTTATAAATACTTTAATTACATAACGATGTGCTACAAGATTCTAGTTAAAGCAGTTAAATCTAAACATCAATTAATTTTTTTTTTATCCGTAGTGTGTTACATATTGAAATTAAATTTTAACCTACCTATTACAACGACAGCAAGCGAAAGAGCAAGGAAAAATTTCATCTGTCAAAAAACTCAATAAATACATTTAAAAAATAGGAAACATAAATAGAAACAAAATTTGTTTCGTATTAATATATGAATATTGACAATTTTAATCCCTTAAAAAGGATAATGAAAACAAAGCATGCAATAATTTTATTTTTTATTAGCAATTTCAATTGTTACTAGAGGTACTGTGAGCAATGAGCTCACTAAATGATACCCCCGCCTTCCATATGATTATAATGAAAAAGTCCCTGTTTTGCTCTTGAAGACCAGAAATAAGTGTCATATCATGTAAAATAGAATCTGTGAAAGTATCAATAAATTTTGCCCAGTTGTGGCTAAGAGATGGGTACCCTTCAATACTATAGAAAAAATGGCATTTCATTTTTTAATTCAGCGGTATATGAAGAGTTGCGGATAAGAGATTCGTACCCCAAAGCGTAACAGACAGACGGACGTACAGCTAGACGGACGGACGGACATACCGATTACTATATACTCTCCCACTTTTCAAGCGGTGGTATGAAAATGAAATGCATCAGTATAATATTCATGCACAGTAATTTTAACATCCTTTATTCCATGATATACAGAATCAACGATCAAAACACCTTGATCTTACCTTCTCTACCTAAATTCGTATATTACCCGGGTCCTTAGTTTTTTTTTATTCATCTTTTTTTCATAGATTAATCTTCTAGTAAATTGTACACATTAACATTATGAAAAATCCAAAAAATAACGTAGAATTTAGGTTTTGTTACGGTTCTTTGATTAAAAATCATACCCATGGTTTTTATAATACAATAGGTATGATTTTTTAATAAAATCTGAATTCTACGATGTTTTTATTTCAATTTTTGATATGGATACAATATAAAATGTGTACTACAAGATAAAGAGCTCCGTTCACTTTATGCATAAAACGGCTCTGTAGACATACCACTTTATTGGCGAACACTTTATGTTCAATTTTAAACATGAAATTAAGTAAAGTAGAGACTTAAGTTGGTACTTTCATTTCCTATTAAAACTTTTCTCCTTAAACTCCAGGTCTCTGAACACCCGAAGACAGGCTTTATGGAGGTGCAATGTTCTTGAATTTTAATGTATACAGTCAGGTATATTTTTTTGTTATCCCCAGGAACAGTTCCTTTATTTACTAGTTGCTTATTTTAGATCAGCTTTGAAAATTGGCTGATTTACGGAGTGAGACGAGGAAATTGACGCATTTTGTGACGCCATAATGCATTGACTAGCCGAAAAAATTACAATCACCAAATGTGTAAATGATATTTAATGTATTGTTAACTAAAATCAAGTAGTTTCAAGTATTTTCGGGGGTGGGATGGGGTATTCCTGTCCACAAGCACATGGGGTCTTAATGGCATTTCTTTTATAATGGTACTATTAATAAATAGGTTGGTTTAAATGTTAGAGATGAAATTACGGAAAGAATACATACCTTAATCAAATCCTCTGAAGTGAAGAACAAGAATACATCTTGCATTTTATTTATATACGAGGGCCTTTCAAAAATTACGCGGACTTGTTGCACAGAAAAAAGTCACGGAGCAGCAAAATCTTTGACGTAACGAGCATTATTAAAGAGTATGTGATTGAGCTTTCATTTTCTCAACATTTTCCCAAGAGTTCCTGTACAATTTGGGTTACCTTATCTACTCAACATCCAAACACCATTTCTTGTCAAGCTTAAAATCTATTAAACAAATAAAGAATTTTTTTGTTTTGTTTTAAAACCAAAAAATGCAGGTATTTATGAGATATAGTGTGATATTGGTGACTCTCAATCACGTTCTTAACAGTCCGAATAAAGTTTTCGTCGATAATCTTCTTCCCGTCCTCCCCTATAGCCTTTCCACGGAGGTCTAACGGTCTAAAATTTCAATTTGCTATTTGTGGACGAATGTCACGAATAAAAGTAGTTTACCAAATGTTTTATAATGCATATTTTGGATCTATGTGGGCGATAACCCGAGCATTACACATAATATGCATATACAGACCCTGAGACGTGCTACAGTTCAGTAACTTTAATATCTTCACCATATCATTTTCCCAGTAAATCAAGCTATTTCATATAATCCCGTGCTAACCTGAATGGGTTGGGAGTCCATTCTAAAACCGCGCGTGTGTTCGATATTGATTGCGTGCTCGATATGTACAACGTGCGGTCACGTTGAGCCTTATATATGACACAGCCGTGGGAGGAGTTTATTTTTAATCCAATCATTTGATTGGCTGAGGTTCTGTTCTAAGTCAGTAAGATTATATGAAGAGAAATCTTCGTCACGAAGAATGGGCTCCGCTTCGCTCCGCCCATTCTTCTCTTCATCAGGTCGAGAAAAACTATTTTCTGTGACGTCGGAATAAATTTACATGTTAAGTGAGGAACCAACGTGACTGACAAATCGACCAATCAGCTCAATGAGTTGCATTATGGTCTACTACAAAAATACTACACGTGTTTTTCTAAAGGGCCAATTTTTTAAATCGCTCTCGGAAAAACGTGATGCATTTTTCCAAGCATTTTACACACTTAATACAATATGACCATCATTATCTACTGATTCCATGCTCACATTTATAAATTTTACAATGATTTACAATAATAGAAATTAGGTTTTTCTCCACTCCATTGTACAAGTCCGTTTGTTGACAGCTTTCCCCGTGCTGTATAGCTGTACTGTCAGTGAAAAGTTAATTTCATGTGACTATTCCTTCTTCCAAAACAATCAACTCTGAGGTGTGCTCACGTATTGTCAATGTTTACTATGTACACAACTTCGAAATATATGCTACTCATGTTCTATGATCAATGGGCATGAGGGTTTATATAACAGGTAAATAAAAAAAAATGCAACTTAAGAATCACTTTTTTTGGTTTATAAAATGCAACTTTTAATTTCTGGTAACAAATAACTGAGCAACAACTACTTAAATTAAACCAGTAACAAGGCAAATCAACGAATATCGAGTTAAAAAACGAGAGTCTTATTTACTAGTGAAGACTTTGTGAGCGGTATTTCAAAGTACTATTTAACAAGGAAAACTTACTTTGTTTGTTAATGTGAGCATGGGGAATCTTAATTAGTACCCAATCTTCGTATTTTTCATGACAAATTTCAATAAAATTGTTAGCTGACTTTCCTGCAGTCGTTTGAAATCGCGTCCTAAAATTCCCTGACCCACGTGTTTGTAGTAAAAATAAACATGTAGAAGACCATCATGCTTTTCGGTTCATTCACTGGATTGGACCATTGTTTGCCGTGAGCACCTCTGTGCGCAATCGCAACAATATCCATATAAGATAGTTTCCTCGACCTGCAGCAGAGGTAACTGATTCTTCAAAAATATTGAACTCATGAATTTTCAGATAATTTTCATGAACAAATCTAATTGTAACTTGAAAAAAAATCCAGCCTTATTCTACACAAAAGTACATAAAATGTGTTGTTATACCTTTGAAAATTTTTTCCTAAAAAGATCTATACAAAAAAGTCTAACATTTGTAATGTTTTGCTGAGCAGGAATAAAAAAAATCGAGGTTTGACCGCTGTGTGAGATTTTGGACCGCTTAAGCCACAAAATGGGCGGAGCTTAATATCATTTGCATTCGTTGATCTTCAACAGTGACGGACTTGAGGTGTACATCACGGAAGACAGTACAAAAACGTATGTCAAAAAATAATAAAATATTAGAATAAAAAGTACATGTATAACGAAATATTTAGTGACTTACGGCCTTACGGCCTCAGGCAGACAGTTTGGTTCTTGAGTCCGACGATACGCATGTTGCCCTCGAACTCAGTCAATAAATGTTTAATAAATGTTTAATATTTAAAGATACTAATGTTCCTCGCTCTCGTATTTCTTTTTATTCTATGCTTTTATTTACAAAAAAGTTCTAAATGAGAAGAATGACAGAACAGTTGCTGAGAACCTTAACTGTATCCATTTACTTATGTAGCAATATTCCCATCTCGCTTGCATATTTGTCTCTTATCATATTTAATTCTCAGGGACGTGATCTGAGTGCGATGTTTAAACCAAGTCGGGCTATTTTCAAATAATTTCATATGTTACAGGAACTCTAACAACTACGTTTAAAGACATCATTCAGTGAATCCATGGTTGATATAAATATCTCGTAGACTTAGATTGTAATTAGACAATTATTTTCATACTGGATGGAGATGGATTTTCCCGTTTACTAGACCAAGTCGGCTATGAAGGGTCAACAAAGGATACTTATACTCCTCGATGGCACCCGATTTCACCTGGATCTCCAGATGTTTGTGTTTACTCTGCTTACTGTTTGTCTTGTTTCACTGGATTTGAGTTTGATGACTATTTTTATCACCTTTTAGTGTTGAGCCAATTTAAATCGTTCTAATTCTCTAATTAAATACTTTTATCGAGAGCTTTTTTATTCATCTGCAGCTGAATAAAATAAAATTATATTCTTTTGAATTTCTTTACAGTAAATTTATTTATTCATTTTCTCTGTTTTTTTGTTGTTGTTTTTTTGTCCAGTTAGACCTTTAAAGTATATATTTTCCGCGTTCGAATCCCACTGTGGAGCGTGTAGACCGGTCCTTCAGACGAGACCGTATTACCAAGGTTCCGTTTCGCAATTGGTGCTGGCACGAAAAAGATCCCTCCCTTCTCAATGGCCCCAGAGTACCGAGCATAGGACAAAATTTGCAGGTCTCCACCGCCAAGTGATGGCGTTTCCATATGAAAATTCTCTAGAGGGACGTTAAACAATATACAATCAATCAATCAATGCAAACAAAATGCCCCTGATGATTTGATAACTTTCTCAGTGTGACAATAAGATTCTCAGCTGATGCCAGTTTGTTTTTTGCTGTATGTAAGGAAGATATAAAATTTGTTATCAAGGTTCATCGAAAGATGTACGGGTATTGTCTCTGTATATATTCTTAACACGTTAAAATTGAAAAAGTGGGGTTTATATAATGCATCCTAGAAAATTCTAGAAAAAGTATTTTTGGAAATGTTTATATAATCTATTAAAAAGATGGGTTTTTTTTTATATATTACTCAATATATTAAAGGTACTTGGACACAGATTTGAAGCTAATATTTTCTGTTTTTTCTCTATAATATTACGAAGTATATATTTTAATAGCATTTCACACAAAAATCACTTTAAAATCTTTTTTCATAGTAAAGTTATTAAAACTTTAATTTTTTTTGCGGGTTTGATTGACACATCCTTACACTTTCACAAATTTTAATTTTACTCTTAATACTTAGGAATAGTGGCAATCTTGTGTGTATGAATGCAAAATATTGATACTATAATTCAGAAAATTCAGAGTAGACATGTTCGAAAGCAAAACAAACACACAATATATTCTCAGTCCGTACAGTTGTGGTAAGCAGACTGTGACGATTCAGAACGCGCCCGGTGAAATCTAAACATAAATAAAAACAGAGCTCGTGCCTTGTTTACAAAAACTGTGTACATAACACGAGTGTGATCGATTTGCACACACGACTTAGCTCGGAATGACGATACTTGTGAAGGTGTTTTGTTTTCTAACATTTCTATTCTGAATAATATTATTTTTCTGGATTAAAGTTTTAATATTTCTCATTAATTCACAACAAGATTGCCACTTTTCTGAAGGATTATGAATAAAGTTAAATATGTGAAAGTGCCAGGATGAGTCAATCCAACCCGCCAACAAATTTGTAGTTTTAATAACTTTTAAATGAAATAAGATTTTTAATTAATTTTTGTGTGAAATGCTATTAGAATATATAATTCGTGATATTATGGAGAAAATATTAACTTCAAATATGTGTCCAAGTACCTTTAATATCCTCTTGAAACAAATGTGGTGTGTATGTTTACATGTATGTGTCCTGTGTTCATCAGAATTGATGTAAATGTTGCTCCTCAATTGCTTCATGCAATATTGTAGCATCGGGACACTTTCAATTTATTCTGATAAAGTGCCAGGGTCTTCTTTTTGAATGTTTTGCCCATGGTTTACTGGATTCTCCAGACAAATTCAGGATAATTATGAAATTCTGACTGCTTAAATTACTAATTATGCAATTTCCAGGATATTTGCTGAAAACAAATCTATCGTATTTAGAAACATTTAAATAAGTTTTTTATTGTATATTCAATGAATATGAAAGGTATAAAAATAACATTATTTGAACTTGAAGTCCACTATACGAATATTCTTAAGTATCTATCAGGGGCGTAGCAACAGGGGGGGGGGGGGG